>CM060964.1:156026989-156114489 GCA_030765045.1 Tenodera sinensis
ATGACACTTGCAGTAATATCAGCCACACGTATTATACACTATACCTCTATAACTGTTTCCACTTAACTTTCTTGCATTTATTCTATTCCCGACATCTCTCCCTCGTCTGAATTGCTATTTTCGTTGCATGCATACATACATACATCCGTACCGCACAAAACTTCTGCAGTCGACTGTATACACAAACGCGACAGAGGAAAACAGAGGTGTCTGTTATCGTAGCATAAACATTTGCTGACCTGTTTATTAAGGGTAGGCTCACTCATTGGATTTCTGCTCAAGGTCATTCGTCAAGAACGAACGCGCAACCTATACGAGTATTTTAAGGATGCGACGCGAACATTTTGAAGAATACTGCTCCACCCTAAACTACTCTTTACATGGAAAGTTTTTCGAAAATTTTGATTTTCTTAAAAAGACTAACGATTTTGTTTAAAATGCCATGTTTGAGATATTTTTATGACAAATGAAATGAATATCTTGAATTTTCTGTCTATAGTCCATGAGGTCCTATTTACTCTGGATGACTTCTGCATAATTGGTAAACCGTAAACAGATAGACCAAATCTTGCTGTAGAAAAAAAAAAAATGTAGAACTTGCTAAAATACACAATTAATGTCTAAATACTTTTTTTGCAGAGTGGACCATTGCTGAGATATTGCTTGTTATTTGTGTGAGTTTTGAAGAACTTATAGTTCTGTCAAATGGAACATCGTTATTCATTTGTTTATATGTTAAGCGTACAAACAGAACGGCATCTCAAAGCTTTAAAAGATTGGACTATTGCTCAGAGCCTGTTGTATTCCCATATTCCCCTTGCACCTACAAGCAAATAAGCAATAAGATAATTTCTGAGAATGTTTATCTGTATTAACATGAAGATACAGGAATAAGGGTTTGTAAGACTGGTTAGTACAAGAGTAGAGAAAGTCATGTGAGTGCAACATACCAGATTTGTAATTTCTGTGCAGAACATGTTTGGTCAATATCACATGATTTATCCAACAATAGAAAATGTAATAACATATTAAACTAGGTTACGGATACAAAGTGACGTAAGTTAGAAAATAAACTACTGGGGAGTAGTTCTTATTAATACCTTAATGTACATTTTTAATGAACGTGAATCAAATATAAATTGGAATTTCACTGTAGTGGCTCCTATAGCGATCTGAGTTTTAGTCCAAATGGGTATTATTTGGGGGGCTGCTATTGCGCACTCTGACAAACACGTGCCGTCAGGCGTATTTCGCGCCAGGACAACGATGTGTGGGTAAGTGGTATATACGTCGTCTGTTGCGTAGCTCATTATTATAATATTTCTCTCCAACAAAGACGTAAGACTATCCGAAGCTTTGAGAAGGCTTCAGGCACAACTCAGGGAAAAACGCTTTCTAGGAATGAAGTGTGTGGTTACGACGAAAGATTTTTGTCAGGAAGGGAAGCTATAGAAAGAAATTTCAACCGCGACCGACGTTAGCGCAGAAAACATTGTTGTTGCTCGTGACCTCACTGATGAGCATGGCACATAATTGACAGCAGCAGCAGAAATAAGATAAGGAAGTGCACATTCCATTATTCATGATGACCTTGAGTACAGCTCGTCCAGATCGTCGTGGTACTCCCCCGCTCCTGAAGCATAGATGCGCAATAGCAGAGACCTGCCCACTTGCATAATAGGAGAGGTGGGGATTAGTATATCACTTGCTTTGACTGCGACAACTACACAATAATTGTTTACAATACGTAAACATACACTGCTTGTATACGTGACTGCCTGAGTTCTGTCATCACTCGCTTGTTCTCCACCACTCGAGCCACTTCCCCAAATTTCTCATTTCTCATCTGTCGAATTAACTATAGTAGGTCCTCAAATGCATTACGTACTGAGTGGGCACTGATGGGCCCAAACTCACACTTCCATAGCTGGGATTTGGAACAGCACAACCCACATATACCTATCAATCAACACCAGTTACTTGCAAATAAAGGCTTCCTTAGCACTTGCATTTGGTGGCTTTGCAGTTTGTTTCCTAAACACTTTGACAATACAATCCATAGGTCCACTATAAAAACCCCAAAATAAGTTATGGTTCTACATTTCGGATGTTTTGTGAAATAGGTAGGTATATGGCGGGAAACAAGTAGAATAGTACAACCTCTGCTCCTGTATTGTGGTAATGAGTGAGTGCACCCAGGCTTTAGTTCTTACTGTTTGAACATTTTGTGCATTCCTTATTGCAAAAAAACTACAAGAACTGTTTCATCCATCCGTAAGCACGAACTAATCCACGATCATTGCAATTGCTTAAGTAGTCCAAACTTTACAATTAAACGATTCAACTACATATCCTTAAAACTGGTACGAATTTAGGGTAATTAATACGAATAGCTCCCTAAAAATGTACGATTTTTCGGCTAGCCACAGCATAGGTATGCGAAATGTTCAGCAATGTTCTTGACACATGTCAAATGAAGGTGTAAATCACTACAAAAGTGGGGTTAGTTTATATAGCGAGCATTCTAAATATTCACAATTTTTAGGCAAAAAGTTAGAATTACCAAGTTGAAATTCCATAGATATGCAAGAATTTAAGATAAGTTGCCTATGTTTGGAACCGGTTGAAGCTGGTAGTTGCGTAACGAAGAGTAATGCATATGGAGTGTCTCCAAATCTACGATTATAAATATTTTTACCAAGGACTCATTATAATGAATGTTAACAACCCACAAAATGAAGGTGCCTAAACTCAACCTAAGAGTAATGTCAGGTTTTGGTTACAACCTAATACAACTTTGTCATGTCTGCTGTTTTCTTTAGGCTATGCGGCCCATTAGAACTTTTCATTTGTCTACCTTAATCCGAATATTACAGTAATACTACGCAGTTTATTGAAATGATGTCCTCCATGTGGTGGTCTCATTGAATACTGCCTGATTGTGTTTCACGTCCGGTTTGTTGGTGTCATGGTGCGTTCAAGCACACAATATATGCAAAAGTGGGCCCAAAAATTGTAACTCGTGTTAATTGAGCTATCAGTTAAAATAACACAGTAGGTATTTAACATACCCATACCTGTATGTGTTACTGGTATTACTGCTGCTCGTTTGACCTACTGTTAGCATGTGCAGTAGCAGGTGCGCAGTATCTGTCACTGGCCTAAATGACCCTTAACAACGCTTTGCCCGACGATTACAAGCACACAAGAATTCTACAGAAAAATCGGATACAAAATCGTTGTGTAATAGTTAGAGCTCGGATTTTTATGACCTAATAGCTGTTGAAATGTGCATGCACTTATGCTGTAAAGATTAGGAAAATATGACCTAAAATTCTAAAACAAAAGGAAATGAAAGAATGCATTTACTTTAATGATCATCTACAGATGAAATAAGTCATACCCTTCTTAATGTTCATTTTCAGCTGAATTGCACTGAATAGATAACGACGTGCAGACTCGGATGCTCAAACTTGAAGAACCTTCGGTTATCAACAACTACAGCCTTATATTTAGAGAAACTTCTCTCTTAATGGAATGGACGTAAACTTGAAATAAGGAAAATTATTTGTAGAAAATTCTGGTTCGTTTTCATCGACTTCTGCTTCTTTGCTACAAATAATATCACCAATTTTACACAATGTTGTAGTATATACAGTATTTCTGTCAAGTACACGACATAATTTTTCTCTAACCTTGTCCGTTGCTTGCCGTGCAACTTGAGAACTCACTTTCAGTGTGCTTTTCAAAGCTTAATGCACCAAACAATTTCATGTACCTGCACAGTTTCAAGGCAAGTGATGAACTTTGATATCACAGAGAAATTTGATCTTATACCTACCTATAGTTTCTTGACATGGTGAATGAAAACAATTATTGTATATTGTTTCTTGAAGATGAATCACGCTCGTCAAAGTTAACGAAAATCTTCTCCGGAGATGTTACTCTAGTTTGTGCAATAGCAGTTTGCAACAACAAGTCAAGTCTCCCGACATGCTGCAATGAGCTCAGCATAGTATGATGCTAGAGTGCAATTCTAGTGTCGTAATTTAATACTAAGACTTAAAGATAATATTTCTTTCATATCCTTTGAAGGATATGACTTTATTTTACTTAATGTCTTGAAAAAGGAGAAATATTACGAAATGATGTTTCCAAAGCATCTGAAGTGTTAAATACTACATAAAATATGATTAGAAGTGTGCATTTATTCATATATTTGTGCAAAATATGACCTTAAGTTAGAATATAGCCAAATATGCATTTATATGACCAACAGAAGCTGATTCATTCTGTTCACAAATGTTGGGAACACATTTAAATTAACTTAGGTACGGAAAGATAAGCTGGAATACAAATATTACATGTCATAAAAATCCGAGCCCTAGTAATAGTGTAGTAAATGAAAGCAATGAACAATGAAATTAAAGTGCCAAATAGGTAACTAAATAAACGAAAGAGCATTTTGAAGTTTTGAAAGTTAATACTTGGAGTTTGTGCGGGTTCTTAAGTCTCCAGGTGACTAGAACCTATCTCGCAATAACAGCTGCCTGACATGAAGCGGTATAGTGCTGTATGCACATAAACTAGGCTCTGTGTAAGGGATGTCTTCCAAACCAACATTTGGGGCTTACAATTTTGTTTTAGTTTAATCTGCTTTAACTGGGTACGTCATATACAAATGAGAATTAAGAAAAGGGTGCACTGGTGGCTCATTAAGCTTGGGGTTCATATAGCTTAGGGTTACTGGACATTCGTCTTCTGTCGAGTAATACTCCAGTAATACCTACCCTCAATGGAGATCGAAATCGTGAACTCCTGAATATGAGGCAGAAATGCTAACCACATATTTTGGAGATGGGAACATCTAACATTGATAAAGTGGAGGAGATATTAATGCCCCCTTATATTTCCATTGTGGTGCTAGAGAGCGCCTCATTAACACTACAGGGCTCATATAAATTCCCAAGAAATGCATTAACACTTGGGATGCACTATACATTTTCAAATGTGCACATAAAGAAATAAAAATTCACTATTTAACGAAAGCAATAGTCTCTTCACATTTACATAAATAATTGATTTATTACTCTAAGTCTTCAATAGTTTGATTGACTTTTTGAATAAAAAAGCTAATATTTAACTGTTGTGGGCAGCGGCTAATGCGTAGAGGGCGGGTTTTTGCATAGTATTTACATGTTTTTCCCCCTTGAAAGCTAAACTATATACGGAAGATAGGTATATGAGGAATTGACTGAAGAACATATAAATATACACTCAAGGACTTACTGTGAAATGCTTACACATGGAAGCGTATATTACTTCTTTTTCTACCCAACGACCTAGTTTCCAACAGGCGCTTAAACCCCACGCGCACTATATTACGTTTTCCCCTGCTTCTTATTGACATATTCATTTTGTTTCCATAAAGCAGCCAACTTCTACCTTATTGCCATGCTTTCTGTGGAAGAGGGTAATCATGTTTTCATATAGCCCAACGCTATTCCTATTTGTATCATATATTTCCATTTTCGGTCAGTAGTCACAACATCTGTCAAATCAGGCACATTGTGCTACTCTGTCAACTTGTGGCTTCTTGTTTTTGCTCCTCAGAAGTGACATGCTCATTGGTGCAAAATGAAACATACATTAGCGATGCGTTGCTTATTCTGTGAAGCCGCTGCTACTTCATATTGCACCAATGAGCGTGCTAGTTTGGCCGATGAAAACAAAGAAGTAGTTTCACTCTACGTGAAGTTAACAACACTTGAGGAAACAAAGAGAAACTTAAGAGTAGCAGCATTATACCTCATGTTATACAACGTTACAGTGCAGCAAAGCAAATTTCTGTCACGCGGAACAGCACCAAAAGCTCCTTGTTGTTGCTAAGGGGTTGCAACTTGGTATTCGTCCTTGTACTTAAATATTGCTCTCCTCAGTTTAAAACGCCTCAATTCTAGCAGTTTTCTGCTCATTGCCCTTTTGTGTGAGTGAACAGCAATAAGTGGATTTCAGTGCCAAAGGAAGAATGCAATAAAGCATCTTTGCTTCATCATGGACTAATGGGAATCTTACATTAGCTCCATATGGAAGGATCGTACTCTGCTGGGACTTTGGCAAACAGGGTTTCATTTATTTATAACCATCACTGGTTTATTACACATAGTATTATGAGTTAGTATTTCTCCAATGCCATTTCCTGAAAGGTTAATCTCATTTCAGTAATGTATTTACTTACGTATTTGTTTATGTACCCATTTGTTTCGCTGGAGTCTGCAGTACGGCCCGCCTCCATATGCCTTTAACTTTTGCGAAGTTCATAGTAGAACTAAAGATGCTCAGTGGTTGTCAACTTTGGAGATACTGTAGGGATACAGCCAAGCAGCTCTAGATTCCAAGGCAATGAAAATACTACATTTTCGAGCACCTCATTGCATCTGATGAGTGGGATGAGGTGAACCTCTGCCTGCTGTACGTGGATATCAGCATCATCGCTAGAACTGGAATACCCCAGGGTTATCTCATAATACCTCATTAAAGTACGCAGACAGGGTCAACTCTAGCAGGGCCTGCTCTCCGATAAAGATGTCTCCTCATACCTTAACTAGCTGGTAGGGTAGGTTTGGTTTTCTTGGCACGAAGTACTTTGCCGCCTCGGGTCTTACCACACTTGCGGCTGTGTTTGATTTCACTGCTACACAACATCCCTTCTCTTTTATCCAGGCTGTGTTACGAGGTTTCTCTTTTGAGTACGCAGCATCACTAGTGGATTATGGTGATGGCGGCGATGTGTTCCTCGCCACCAGGACCTGATTCTTTTCCTACCTCCTTGTCAGTGTGTTTTGAACACTCCTTCATCAGACGTCCCGATTGGCTGCACCCCCAGCACAGGCCACATGGAAATCTTCTTGAATACTTCTTGTTTTGAAATGATCGTAGCTGTTACCCTGGCACCCCAATCCTTAACGTGACCGTTATTATATTGTGGCTGATCTTGTAACCAACAATCAGACGCTGTCATATCCCAGCGTCACACACCCCGTCAAAAAGTAGCAAATGGTTTCTTCAGACACATAGCCGGGCAGAAGATTCAACAAAATGTTGTTAGCAAATTGTTGCATTCACTATTGAACTCCTACAACTTCTCCCCGGCTCATGCAACCTCGATTTAAGCTGGCTGCGGTAAGCTGAGCGCAAGAGATAGTTCTCGAACTTCTTTTCGAAGGCCTAATGTATGTGCTTGGACACCGCTACCATCAGTAATACGTTTAATGCTTTTGCCGCCCGCTCCAGCACTCTGGGTATCAGCTGTTTGGCGTCCACTTATGATGTCAATCAGTTATGGGCTACGTTGTGTTAAATTGTTGGCGGTAGACTTCAAAGGTGAAAGTTATGTTTATTTGTGTGAGTCGACGTGCGCGGAGCTTCGACCATGAACTCCTGGAGTCTTCCCCCGATCTGTCTTCTACTACGGCACTCCATTACTCCATCTTCCAGGGTGTTAGCACTTTCCCGGGTTTTCTAAAGCATTCGTCGAGGTGCTTCCGTCCTTCCACTGTGCCTGTTAATTTAGGAACTAACGAACATATATAATCGGCAATTGTGCATGACTTAATTTTATGTCCACTTCACTGATTTTGGGAGGCACGGCTTTTCTCTCTCTCCGTGTTGACCAAGATTCCGTACCTACTAGTTTTTCTGGTCCTGAATCGGTTTGTTCTACGCTATCTGAGTTCTGTTTACATCTGAATATCCTTTCGCCCTTCTCGGCAGCATTCTGCGGCTAGCTACGTACATTTGGTTTCCTCAATACATGCAATTTCTACACACACTAATAGAATGTAATATCTATTTTCTTTTAATAACTCCCCCTTTGTTATTGAGATTCTTTCGGGTGATTTTATTATTTATTTATTTTTTACTTATTTACTTATTGCAATTCCATATTGAATCAAATTTAAAATTATCTTTCATAGAAATAGTGGAACACGGTAATCAAAACTATAGAGCAAGTTTGACTCATAATTTTGGACACAATACGCAAAGAGTAGCCTTGGGGTGTTTCTAACATGCATTGAACAGTACGGAAGCAGAAACTACAGATTTTGGGATTTATAGAACTCAGCATGCTATTATAGTACCAGTCCTATATAGTTGGTCAAAGGATTACTATGTAGTGCGTTTCTAGCTTCGAAAGGGAGATTTTGAAAACAATAACCAGAAACACTTAGGAACATTTGCAAGCATTGTTAAATCTGCTAGTCTTTCATGGATGAATCTCAGGATGAATAAAATATTTACGATACGCTTTGGCATCACAACATATGCGTGTGTAAGCTACTATATGATGGTTGTATGGAAGTCACATCACTATTTAGTACAGAAATAAATTAGGTGAAAATATTTTGATAATACAGATAGCATAATCAGTTACAAAAATTAATTTGGACATCTCAAATCGTCCCAGGAATGAATATTTATTTCTAATTGGAAGCGCTCACATGTGAATTAAGGAAACAAACCAGGAGAAAAGTGTTGAGTTACAAACCTTACCTAAAGCGAGAACGACATTTATTTAAGAGCATATCTATGGGTGAAGGTAGAGGTGATACAAAAGTATGTGTTAATTAGTACTGCAGTGAGCGAAGCAGGTAGATATACAATATACCTATGTTAAATAAAGGAATACCTACATGTCAACAATTTACAGAAGTGAAATGTTTGTTAACTTGGTCCTGCGAACGCGCCGCGCAATACCTCAAGGAAAGAAGAAACATTGACTGCGACTGTGTAGCAGTGCCGCTTCCTCTGCTCAAGAAAAACATGTTCGTTCTTCAAACTTCCTAGTTCATTTGGTCTTTAGTAACTATCAGAGTCACATATATTCGCTTACTTTCAAAATACTTTTTAGAGAATATTGCGCCATACTTCATTACTGAGCAAAAATAAGAGTTATGAACTATTATCTAGGCGCGACTATTGAAAATGTTAATTTTTGGAGGCAAGAGATGGTGTTTTCGAACGCAGATGTAAGTTAACTTGAGGATCCAATAGTGCATGTGAAGAGAGATGTGCCAAGGCATGGCGGGTACCTTGGTGTGAACTTGACTTCCGAAACTGCCAGTTAACAATGTTACATAGTTTTAAATATCGCACACCTTTAAAGCTGATATTGTACAAACCAAAACCAACTGCTTTAAGTTTTGAACGCTCAATTCAGTTTTGTTAAGATTAATGACGTTTGCCAGACGCCATTGAACGGGTGACGTCACTCACCAAATGTCAGAATATTGTTGTAGCATTTCCCATTGCAACAGAATTGGGGGATTCTTCGGTTAACCTTCTCAAAATTAACTTACGATGGTGTTAATGGGCTATATTTATTTCCAACATGCAATGTTGTACTGCGATGACACCTTTGAGCCTGCTGAGTCAGCTCCATTTTTTCTTTCTTTCTTTCTTCTCTTTTTTTTTTTTTTTTTTAATTTCAATCTGGATGTAATCTTTGTACGTTTGCCATTTTCACTTATTTACTATGTAATAAAGTGAACAAGATCCTTTATGGTTAGCCAGCTTTGGAAGCCTGCAATTAGAGAAGGTTGAAATAAATGTTTTTAGCAACAATCGTTATCATCTCATTTACAGGAGTAGGTACACTAGAGGCTGCGAGCTGTTTAACTCCTGTGACCGTGTCTTTGTGCGGAAATGAAAAGAAGGGAGAACTGTTGTCGCTGAAAGACGTGGCAGGCAGGCAGGGCGTTGGCTGCACTGCAAACATGCTGCACCGGCAAGTAATTAATTCCCACAACTCGAGACAGAGAGAGTGGTTAGCCAACTCGCAAGCCCGAAAATTAATCCCTTTTCAGAATGTGAATAGCGGTATTGTGAAAGTAAGATTGCGAGGGAGGAAGGACGTTCTTGTGTGAAGGCTAAGCTTTTCTTCGCGCTGATGACTTGCGACCAGCGAGTACACTTGCACATTTCACTCATCTAATTTCAAATCCGACCATCTCCAATTGTTTACTCTACATTTTTCTACTTGGTGGGCATTTAAAGCCATGTTTATAGCGGTAGGTATATCGATTGCCTGAATGTTATTTACAGTAAATAACGATTGCTTACTTAGTGTACAATCTGAAATTACTTTACCTAAGTGACCAAGCTGTCCATACTTTGACATTCTCTACCATTTAGGCAACTAAGGTAGACATTCACTCTCCCCCTCCAAACTTTCAAAGAATGACAGTCACTTCAGTTCAGTGACACTCCTTCTACCATAGTCATATCTCCAATACACTAAAGTTGAAGAGAATTACCACTGTACAATTAGTTGTCTGTAATTAAATGAATATAGGAAGTAATTTTGCACCACTGTTAAGACTCCCCTCTGTGATTAAACACTCCCATTCATTTATGAAAATCAATAAAAAAACAGCACGCAGTATCACAAATATGTAATTAATTCAACATGCTTAAGGATACCCATTTGTGAAAAAAGGCTAAAAATTTCCAAAATGGCCAAAAATGGATTTTTGTTTTATCAAATAGTACAAATCGTCTGCTTTATTTTGATATGCTTTTTATCTATGTCACATGGCCGTCTGATTGGCTGTAAGTGGTCGTGTCCATTTAAATCCATACAGTTCCATTATTCTTGCTATGACTTCAAACTTAGTTTTTCCACGTTTTTATTTTTAGCACTGTTTGCTCTTTAAAATGCTCCACACGATGCAATTTTCAGTACTTATGCATGAAATTTGGTATACCTGCTTAGAAATAACATTAAAAAGAAATGATGGGATAATTTCCTCATAAAGTGAATAACTGCTGAGTAATTAAATATTAAAGTTTACATTTCAAAATTTAAATGAAAAAAATAATGAATTCAAACTTTAAAATTTATTTTTATCCAAACTAATAACAATATTAAGAAATTATCTCATCAATTTGCTAACATTCTATTACAGGACATAAATGAAAATTATCAAGTTTTTCAAATCAAAATTGCATCATGGGGAACCATTTATACAAATATTTAAAAAAATATAATAAAATATAAATATGTTTGCAACTAATCTGCCTGAATGTATGAAATTTAGCATAGTTACTCCTCACTATACAGTGATTGTTGTGTTAAAATTTCAAATCAATCCAATCAAAACTGTAGATTTTCAAAATTTCACAGATGGGTACCCTTAAATCAAAACAGGCAATGATAAATTGTATTGTATAGTGCAATTCTTTCGTAGAAACCTAATTCTTTGTTCCTTTATATTATACAAAATAGAATTCATAACGCAAAGCTATGCTAATTCTATGCTTGATAATCCGGGTAGAAGTTATTGCTTCGGCCTTACGTTAACTAGGCATCCTACATGATGAGTGTAACAAATATGTCCAATACAGTCATTGTCAATAAAGAGCCTTTTCGTGGAAAAAAAAAATTAATAATAATAATAATAATAATAATAATAATAATAATAATAATAATAATAATAATAATAATAATAATAATAATAATAATAATAATAATAATAATAATAATAATAATAATAATAATAATAATAATAATAATAATAATAATAATAATAATAATAATAATAATAATAATAATAATAATAATAATAATAATAATAATAATAATAATAATAATAATAATAATTTGTGTCAAATATTTGGAATATTTAGAGCCACAAGTGGATATAGATAAATGGTTTATTATTTCACTAACCCTCACGCAAATATTTTGTGAGCAATGCTGTAGTGTCTTTATATTTCAATTTGAATGAATTTAGATACAATTTAATATGAACGTGGCGTTTCCAAATCTCTCTTGGAGATAACCTTCGCATTACATCTTAACATTAAACTGTAACTAAATTAATTTGAATTAAGGTATACAATGTTTGTGTGACAGTGAAATAATAAACCATTTATTCGCCAAGAAGCTAGATGGTTCCAAATATTTGACAAAAATTATTCTTTTTTTTTTCGGCGAAGCAGTTCTTTACTTACAATAATTGTATTGTATTGGAGATATTTGCTATACTCATCATGTAGAATCCCTGGTTAATGTATGACCGAAGCAGTATCTTCCACCCTGGATAATTAAAATATTGTTTGAAGTGTAGCTACCTATACTATATCTTCACTTTAGCTGTTTAGAATTTACTTGCAGTTACATGTTTGGCTGGTTAGCATTTCAAACACAGTTGTCCTATTACACATGTGTCATTCATAGTTACTGGCACTGTCCAACTGCCCACAAAGAGAGTACACCAATATAAAATATTATCAAGCATAATCGATTTAATGGCTCATTGGACGTTGCATGTACCCACTACGTCCCTGACCATATGAACATCGGAGTTGGTTCATTTAATTTGTATTACGTTTACATTATTGTGCATCACTAACCTGGATACAACGTTTTCTGGATACTTTGTAATAAAAGTGTTTTCAGACCAAGTATAAAACGTGGAACATAATTCTGATAAATGTCCTACATTAGACATATAACAACAAGCTCAAAGAGTCTATAAAATATATTCAGTTGTTTTTAAATAATTATGACTAATGTTTCCGTTAAAATACACGTTTTTGCAGCAAATGTAATTTAGAGCTTTAACATCAAAGTTAATTAAATTTGAAAAGTTGTGTCCGACTAAACTCGCCGAGAATGGGGAATAAGTGTGCATGGCATTCATTGAGGGTCACTATGACCATTTAAAGTGTCTCATCTTTTAAAGTATAACTTCGAAATTAATGCATATATTGAACTGATTGCTTCCCCCCCCCCCCCCCCCCCGCAAACGATTATGTGATTGCCACATTCACTAACACCTTTAATATAATGTAAGATTTAAAGCTTTCACGGCGCACGTTATTTATTAAAGTTTCACGGGCGATCAGCCGTGTGAGGTTTGATATAGTACCTTTAATATAGTCAGGCCGCCGTTGCGTTTAGTGGTGTGCTAGACTCTTGTTCTGTAGGATTCCATTCCATGCCAGTGAATGGATGTCATAATAAAGAGCGAGCTGGGGGCTGCGAGCTTCCTGGGCGAGCATCGAACTACCCACTGAGAGACAGCACTCACTCAATCAACTGCGCCACTTGTTCCAACATAGGTACAAGGCGTTTTGTCACTCTTCACTTAAGGAAGGGCTACTTACAGACGAGGCAACAGAAACAGAACTGAGCCTGCACAGAGAACTAGAAACAGTCTAACTGCAGAAAAACACTATTATTGAGGTTTATATTAGGGTTCTCAAAGAACAAAGACATTTCCAAAATATATACAAGTGTTTGAGCCCTCAGGGCTTCGTATCAGCAGATACACAGTGTTTTTGTAGCAAGACACCCAGGCTTTGATTCAGTTCTGTTCAGCTTAAATACAGAGCATAATTATATAATTGAAGAAGATTGCCGGAAACAACACATTAACTTAAATGGGGCTTGCTTTTATAGCTATACATTTAAAATTAATTTCAAGCTGCGCTGTTTTAATCTGTTTACCGTAAGTATTTAATGGAGTGGATGAAATTAGTTCTAAAAAGCTTCAATTTGAGCTATAAAAATTCATTAGCATTTGTGCTACAGTTGCTTTATGGTTCTAACGTTTAACTAACCAGTTACACTTCAGTATATCTATTTTTATTTTGTTCATATTGCGTTACAGGTCGTCTCCTTAGAGCAGTGGTAGCGCTACTCTTACAAAGCGGCAGACCCAAGTTCAATTCCCGGTACCGACGTGGGGATTTTCTCTTACAGGGAGACCTGGTCCGGGGTGCACTCAGCCTCATTAGGTCCCTGAGGGGCCAGTTGAGGAGCTACTTGACTGAAAAGTAGAGGCCCTGGTTGCGTACATTGCACAACCGGGAGGGAGGGACCACGAACCACCCTCCCATTACGCCTGTAATGGGCAGAGGTGGGGGACGCTGGGCGATAGGCCTTGGCCCGGAAGGGGCTGTTGTGCCTTAGGTTATTATTATATTACGCTACATTTTCTTTGTTTTCCTTCTTCTTCATATTCCTTTTGATAGAAAAATCGTACGTAGATAGATCTGTATGAAGTTTTCAGGTATAAAATCTTAAACTAAGCTACCTCTGACTACGTACCTATAAAGCAGGAGAAATCATAAAGTGCTTGTTTTGATGTTTGGTGAGTAACTGAATTAATTTGAGGAGCCTTTAGGTTGGACATTTTTGAAAAGTGCAATAAGTATTTTAACGCAATTCCCAAGGTTCCTGTCGCTTTACTGGCTGATAAAGTTAACTTCCAGAAAAGTTTTTCTTCTTCAATGAATGTTATATAACACTTTTTCCTATACTTTACTTCATCTTCAAGGATAGAAAGACTCGGAATATAACCTTACAAAAGGTGAAACTAAAATGTATGTACGTCTTGCAAAAGCATCAGCTGAAGAGCATTAAAGAAAATAACTCTTAGCCTTAAAAGCTTGAGGTCCTAAAAACTGTGTTCACACTCCTCGTCTGAACCAACTACAAAGTACAAACCTGCTGTAAATGACCAAATTTATATTTCATGCAGTGGAGATGATGCTTTGGTAAATTCGTACGTTTAACAAAACGCTGTACATAACATTTAGAAAAGGGTCCGGTGAGAAAACCAGAACGATAAAACAAAACTGTCACCAGAAGAAGGTTTAGATTATATAAGTGTTTCAAAGTAAACGGAATTCATAGTGCATCAGCGAAAGTTTCGAGGATTTGGGAGATCCGCTACCCTTCTGAACCTGTCGGAATAATAAGCATCGGTAAGAACTAATTAAGCATGTTGACACCAAGTGCATTTCCAATAAACATGGAAAAGCTTGATCACTTTAGTTCAGAAATAACATAGGTAGGTGCACCAAAATGCATTTCCTTTGTATCCCGAACTAGTATAAATCCATCCAATGCTGGTAAGTGAAAGAAAGGTAGGGTAAGATGGCTTATATCGAACCAATTTATAGAAAAATCAACTTAACTTTATAAACATACAAAATCGTAACTGGAAATATTGCTTATTGAAATTTTCAGTACTGTGAATATTTTCTCAGATTTTTAAATCGACAAGAAATATTGTTTAAAAATTGAAACAGTTTCGTCTGCAATTGGTACTATTTATTAAATTGTTGCCGAAATTGCACTTGTAGTTGCCAAAATCGCACCCCACTAATTGGCATTGAATTCAACTGACACATTTAATTGGAGTCTTAAGCCTTCTAAGATTCAACATAAAACATATGAAACACAATTAAAGAGACGAACAATACAAAAACTTACTAAAGCCAAAATGTCAAATATTACAATTAGCAAATATCATAAAAGAAAGCAATGTCCCTTTTATAGATGCCAGCCCATTTTTCATGAACCCACTTTGTACACCTTTGGCACTGAATCATATTCATCTTATCCTCCACACAAATGAAGCAAAACCACGATTCTTTATTTTTAGTTGATCCTACACTTTCTGGCAAAGTCTTTTAGAGCGTCCTTCTGGATTTCCACTTGTTCTGGTCTTAGGATTCTCCAAGCTGTGGGAGAGTTTTCTCTTGAATTTCTCGAGCTTTAGGTTTGAGCCCCTTTTTTCTCTTCTAGTAGCAGTTTATAGGGTGTTGCTGTTTACACCTCTACTTTTTGTACAGCTTTAAATACAACAGGAGGGATCCGAAGAGGATAAACTGCAATAAAGTGAATTATAGTAGTATCAATTGTCGTAACATAAGGAATGGCGGTGCAAACCGTGATAGTGCAATTTCTTGAAAGTGGCCATTTCATGGTTCCCTCCCCACTACTCCTAATCACGTGTTAGTTTAACAACCATTTTATCGTAAAACTGCAGGTAAAGCAAGCATGATCACTAAACGTATAGTAAGAATATGATAAACAACTTCCCAACAGGTAGAATGCTTAGACGATTGTAAAAATACAGAGATATGAACAAAAAAGTTCAGATTTATACAGAAACGAAACGAACACCACTAGCTTCACCAAATTATTACATAAACAGATGAAGGTCTAGTGATTCCAGAAAATTAAGATACAAACACATGCAGACGAAGCACTGTTACTGATGAAAATGGTGCGATTTGTGCAACGTCACCCCATTGCCTATGAGGATGTACAGTGTTCAGGAAACAAATGGATTATAAAGAGCCATGCACAAAACCATATCGGAAAGAAAACATCAGACACGTTTAAATTTGTGCTGATCACCATGGTTGAGCTCACTTTGGCATTTTGCTGCCCAGGGGATTGCGTGTTCGAGTCCCGCCAAGGGCATGGGTGTTGGTGTATTTGTAAAATGCGTGTATGTGTATGTGCATGTGAGACAGTAAAAGAAAAAAACAACCATAAAATAACAGAAATCAACAACGATGGAAAAATTAAACACAGAAACACATAGGAAAAAAGAATATGCTGCCGCTTATTTCAGAAGTATATTTCCCTTTTTCACTTTGAAACAACAAATCTCTGTCCTTAGAAGTAAGAAGACCAGTACCTACAAGAAACCATTGTACCTAGCACCTATGGAAAAACGAATCTCTGTCAAGTAACAAAACCTGTGGAAGAGAGAATTAACCTTGGTGTAGAACACCAGCAGAAATTTGAATCATGATATACCTACCTATGATCTATTGTTATGGGTATACCTAAACATGCTCGTTGTTTTATGTGAAAATGAGGATATCAGGTGCAGTCAAGGATAGTCTTTCTCTTGTTTACTCTGCCTACTTAATGAAATATGGCACTTAACTGGTTTATCTTATAATTCTACTATCTGTAATTCACTTATATTACGATAAACCATTAGGAGATATATTATCTTCCAGCACTGTTCAATACTAGCCCTCTCTGGTGCGGGAGAGTAACGACAAGGTTCGCAAAGTTGTTCCTATGTATATGGAATACATAAAATGTTATCATAGTTGTATACCCAAGAAAACAGGATAAAATGTATTAGTTTATCATAAAAACAGGAGGGAATTATTATGGCAACAATTGTTCCATTTTTCGTAAATTTTATTTCGAAATTGAAGGTATCGGGCTAAGTATAGATGCAACACTAT
This sequence comes from Tenodera sinensis, assembly GCA_030765045.1. Classification (NCBI taxonomy): domain Eukaryota; kingdom Metazoa; phylum Arthropoda; class Insecta; order Mantodea; family Mantidae; genus Tenodera; species Tenodera sinensis. The sequence continues at coordinate 156,044,066 of CM060964.1, forward strand.
GCAAAGGGCACAATGTTTTCCTGTACCCTGTGCTCTGATCCAGGTTCGTATAAACTGCTGTACAAAAGAAAGTCACCAGGGAATTTAAATGCTTTCAATTTTCTGCCGGACAATGCCCTTGAGGATAGATAGATTTAATGTGGATAAAAGCTGGTAACCAAATAGGTAAGGCTTTACATTGACTTACTGTACGTACTTAAGGGACACTGAGATTGAAATGTTGGTCAAAATTGTCAAAAAGTCGAAAATTGTTTTTCTACCTTAAAATGTTCCTGGAACACTTGTGCAATTGGATCAGCTAACATTTTTCATATCCCCCACTCCATGTGGTCATTACGGCCCTTCCAAATAGCGCTCTTCCCTTAACGTACACAGGTTGCTCCTATATAAAAGCCTGTTTTTCTCAAAACTACATTTCTGCACATTCCAAAAGGAGGTCGCGCCTGAGTTTTGCTTCAAATTCATTGAAAATTTCCAAAAGTATTCATAAATAGCACATAAACAAAACTATGATTCAATATTGATGTTATCATTAACATGAATTCCAAAAACATTTATTTTTGTATGAAAAAAATTAGTAATTTTTAAGATTAAAGTTTCTTTGTTATTAAAAAAATATGTACAGCATAACCAGCAAACGTATTTGAAATATCTCTTCATACAATTGTTATCCATGTTTTAGAGTACCAGTTCTGGCAATATAAATGAATTTTGAACAGTCTATAGACGCGAGTTCTATTTTGAAAATGTGCCTATTAAATTCATAAAATAATTTATATATCATAAACGAATTATCCAATTTTAATGAAATTTGGTGTACCTCCTGTTCTCATATAAATACAAACACAGTAAAAAATTTCAGAAAAATCTATCAAGAAATGTGGAACTTTCAAATTTCACTCCCAGTGTCCCTTAATACTTGTTCTTAGCACACTTTGTTCAGTAGTTGTGCAAACCAGTTATCGACAGGGTCAATGATGTTTACTGTGCCAGAGGAGTGCTACTATTGTAGGTATACAGATCTCCTTACTAATTGTACTAAATAGATAACAATGTCGAAATTAAAGAGTCCAGCAAATATTTTCACCTTGAAGCGTCCGTGTCCAGGGACAACCCATTTTGTAGTAAATGGGTGCTACTACTTTGTCATTCCTCTTCCAGGAGATACAACAAAGAAGTGAAGATCTCTCCAGCAGCCGAAAATATTAACTCCGAAACGCAAAACTCTTTATTTTTCTCAGTAAAATTATTTTTAAACGTGAAAAGAAATGTTCGGTTAATACTTAATGAATGTAATTAGGCACATAAGTGCTCCGCTACCAACTAAGGTAGGTATATGTGAATACATTTGTTTTCATTAAATTCCTCATTACTGGTTTATTACTTTAATTTGCTGCAGAAGTACTCTGTCATGTATTGAATGAATATCGATGTTATGCAGACTGCGACACACTATCTGGTCATATCCACTAAAGCCATCTTGCCTTTCACAACTTGAAAATACGAAGAAGAAAACTCAGTTCTAAAAGGAGTAAGCCATGATAGCAATAAGCTAGCAGACATGTGAAATTCGGCATTGCAAAGTGGAACCATAACATTGTATATACCTACAAGTAAATGCTAAAAGGCACATCCTGGATGAATCTGGCACATTAATAGCCCACAAGAACATTTTAATCAAATTGGTAGTATTTTAAATGGACTAATAGAGATTGGAGACCATAAATACTGTGACGCTGAACGGCAACCAACAAAGGACGGTCGGGGCCGGGTTTGCTCCACCCCACTGACGCGTAGTAAAGGCAATCAGGGTCAAGCTTCCCCACGTCACTCACGCGATCAAACACGTCACTAACAACAATCAAGTAACAACACAAAGGGATCTCCAGAGCATTCGAGAAGTGTTCAACAGCCAGCTTGTCCGTAGACCTTCGAGAAAGATCTAGCTCCGTCATTGCCGGCATGAAAGCTTACGGAGCGCGCTAAGGCCGGCAAATTTTGAGTCGGTCAGTGTGCTAGTGGGTGCGAGACAGCTGTGTGTGTTGTTGTTGTTGTTGTAGTGTTTAACGTCCGCTTTTACTACTACGGCACCGGAGGCGGTGACACTGATGACACATGGAATGAAGATGGAGCAACGGTGGAATGAGATGGCGGGGGAAACCGGAGCACTCGGAGAAAACCCGTCCTGACGCCGCTTCGTCCACCACGAATACCAAATGTGGGTCCCTGGGATCCAACCCGGGCCGCCTAGGTGGTAGGCGAGCGCGCTAACCGCTTGGCCACGGTGCCGCCATGTGTGTGTGTGTGTGTGTGTGAGTGTGTGTGTGTGTGTGTGTGTGTGTGTGTGTGTGTGTGTGTGTGTGTGTGTGTGTGTGTGTGTGTGTGTGTGTGTGTGTGGTACTGTCGTCCCGAAAGACACGTCGTTCCGAAGTGAAGAAGCTCTAATGAGTGTTGACTGATTGTATCGTCGCAGTTAGTATTTGAGAGACAGAGAAAGTGGAAAGAGTGAGTGAGTGAGTGAGTGAGTGAGTGAGTGAGTGAGTGAGTGAGTGAGTGTGTTGGGTTTAAGGGCCCGTCGACAACTTGGTCATTAGGGCCCCGAGAAAGCGGAAAGAGACAGTGAAAGGAGTGATTCAAGGCTGCCCTCATGCTTGTACTTTACAATCTGCAATCCGTAATGTTAGACAACAGTACCATATACAGGAGCGAGTTTCTTCCCTAGGAAATGAAGATCCTATAACTAAAGTGGGACCTTTTCGGTTGTTTATACTGTTATTGTCTATTATCACGTTAGTTCAACTGTCTCTCACCGCACGTCTTCGCTGAGAGACAGAACACGCCACTCTTGCGCGGTGGAGTTCTGCAACTGTTTTAATGCACGAAGGGTTATCTACTTACGCCGATGCTGAAGTGGGCCACCTGGTATATATCTTCTTAAAGGCCATAAGAATTTGAATTACAATACACCAAATTTGGAATTCTGACATACAAATAAACATTTAACTTTATTTTTCTATAAAATTGAATTAGATGTGTCCTCTTCACTCACATTGAATCTTCCTTAACAAGGAAACATCAGAGGTATACAAAAGCCTAGGTACCCTACGAAAAATGTAGAGTTCGTTAAAAAATACGCGACTTATGTCAAATGGTTTCGTGGTACTACACATTTTCAAGATGCTTGCTGTAGTTCCTTTATGTTTTCCATCATTTAAGGCATGATAGTTTGAATTATAAATGTTCTTTTGTTTTTCATTAGCTCCCGCAAAAATGTCTTACGTAATGTCAAGGCGTGTACATTCGATTTCATTTTTAACAGATGGTTATTTTCTAAACCTCCACTGTAAGCATAACCTATATTATATCACTTCAGTGTTGAGCAGGGCCCGGGTGTTTATGACCTAAAAATGTTAGAAGTATGCAGGCATTTAAGACCGAAAAAATTAGAAAATATGACGATAAATATGACCTAAAAATCTTTGGGCGTATTTTCGAAATCTTCAACATTTTAATGATATTTGAATTAACATTATACTGCAAATCTACTTTAGAAATCTAGCGCACTTAATAATAAATAAATAATATTATATTTATTGTTGCATTTTTAATTTATTTAATTGCTGAATTCCAGAGTTAACCTTCAGCTCTCCACAGAACGAAATAATTGTGACATTTTGAAGGGCGATCAGAAAAAAATTACAATAGCAAATTACATACATTTTAAAGTTTTCAAAAAGTAACGATCTTGTATTTGCACGTAGCGTTAACTGGTAACGGGAAAAATACCTGTCAACAACGTTCGCTACAGATCTCCCTTCAGCGTCGGTTGTTTCATTCATCTTGTTAGCAGCGACGCAGTGGCGTATTCTATTAAACCACCTTCATAACGGGCCGTCAGTCTTGTTGCATTGGGAATGTGTATATCTGCTAAACAAACAAACAAAAAATGCGGAAGTGGTGATTATTAACTTTCTCCAGCGGTAGGTATACCTATCAGCAGATATCACCATTGTACGTAAACTCTTGTTAAAATCTGAAGTTTTGCTTGCAATAGACGGTGACCAAATTCTCTGCTGTAACATTTCGAGCCAAGTTGTTTCTGCCTTGCAGTGTTGCAGTGTTATTGAACATAAAATCCCTTTTTAGCTTCTATTTCAGTTTCGCACACCTTACTGAACATAATAGCGACATCTGTACTGACATTTTTATCTCGAAACCCACGCACAAATTCTTTCAGTTCATCACTTATTGAATCGTTAGCTGTATGCTAGATGAAGTGAGAGCGTCACGATCAGGCATATTCAGTGAAATATGTCCATTAAATGAGGGCTGTCAGACATCTTACAGACTGAACCATCGCATTTCTGACAATCTGAATTATGGAAACAATTGAACTGGGGGGGAAACCTGACAATAGCCACACTAAACTGTCCGTGCTTTCTCTGCTCGTCACTTCCCACGCGCCCATCCCTTTCTATGCAGCTTACTCTCCAAATTCACAGAAGCATACCTTCCTACGAAAGATAATTGTAAGAAATGTTACAGAAGATGTGAAAAAGTGTCTATGAGACGACTGTAAACACATGCGAAACTGGAATAGAAATATAAAAATATGACAAAAATACGAAAATTTAAGAGAAAATATGACTACTATGATATGAAAAATGAGACGAAAATGACAACAACAACAGCAAAAAATTTAAAAAGCCAAAATATTACTTAATATGACTCATCAGAATGGCGTAATTTTAATCACCACACATTAAATCATGCTTGGCTTATATTTTCCATGGGAAAAACACAAAGAAAAACTATGACAATTCATAATCATCCGGGCCCCGGTATTAATTTATTGGAACCAGTTCTTGTGACTATTTATCTCGCTTAGCAGAAATAAATAAGTTCCTATGTTAAAAGGTTGTAGGGTATGTATTAAAATACTTGATAATAAGCAATAAAAATACATATTGACTATTTGTTACAAGACCTCATTTCTAACAACATTAGACTTGCAATATTAGTCGTTCGGTCCTATTATGCATTTTCTGGTGACTAGATCATTGTTGTCTAACTTGAAATAATTTGCATTCAGAAATATATCCTGCTGAATGTTAAGCGAAAGTAAGGTTCACTTTTTCACTTTTAAATGAACACTGTGATGTTAAATGAATAGTTCTGAATAAAATTCATGATGGGTAGAGGAAGCACTGCGACTGTTGCACATTCTATATTTTGTTTATTTATGGGAGTTTTTCGCCCAGTATTTTAGTCTACAGGTCAGTTAGAACATTTCTCATATAAATATCTAACAATATTTTGTAAATACAGGATGATTCAAAAGGTTATGCACAAAGTTGAGGACCTTATACAGAGGTCAAAATTCAACAAATTTGGTTAGGCAACATGTGATCTAGAAGGCGAAAGTGGGTCGGTGCAAGGCTGGGTAGTGCCAGGACGGACAATAAATTATTTTGTGCAAACATTTAAGTTAAGTAAAGATAATGTTTAATCTACAACTTAGTGTTACAAAGTTGTTCAAAAAGGCACCCACCACAATCATTACACGAATGTTTTAATAATAATAATAATAATAATAATAATAATAATAATAATAATAATAATAATAATAATAATAATAATAATAATAATAATAATAATAATAATAATAATAATAATAATAATAATAATAATAATAATAATAATAATAATAATAATAATAATAATAATAATAATAATAATAATAATAATAATAATAATAATAATAATAATAATAATAATAATAATAATAATAATAATAATAATAATAATAATAATAATAATAATAATAATAATAATAATAATAATAATAATAATAATAATAATAATAATAATAATAATAATAATAATAATAATAATCACAATCATAATCATAATAATACCATCGTAGTACAATGCAATGTTTCGAAATTACGTAAGTTTAAAAGATATTTTGCTTATATCTTACTCGATGAATGTAAAACGTTTTCAACCAGCACTACGTTATAAAAAATGTTCATGGCTGACACCCACCAAGCAGAAATGTAAGAGTACGTATACCTATAGCTATACATTTCAGGGCTAGTAGTCTTGTTTTGTTAATAGTTGGGCGGCATTAGAAGAATGCATTATAGGTACATAGGTATATTGAGAAATAATCTAACACATTATAAGCTTTTGACAATCTATATAGCTTTAATTTCGCGTTGACTTCAACAGATATTGAAACACTTAGAAAATTTTTCACAATATTGTATACAAAGCATGTACTATGTATGCGTACAGTGGTATGTTTAAATATGGTGCATATAGGGGGTGCATATAGGGTATGCATATAAATGATATTACATTTTGTGAGGATTTAAACCAAGTTTGAAAATCACTACGCATTGGTTTTGTGCACTTGAAATGTAACGTGAAAGTCCTTCTTGAGCAGTTTCCTGGGAACAGATGCTAATACGAGTAGTTGCTCCTAAGAGATCAATGTTCCTAACATTCATGATTATAAATTAAAATGAACAATTGTGTATTAAAATTACCCTTGTTTAAAGAAGATTACTGCATGAAAGCAAATATCAGGGACACTTAGTACACAAATGGAGCAATTGACCAACATGAGAGGCAAAGATGCGATCTGGTCAAAGGAAGGGAGAATGAGGGAAACATAGTCAAATGAATGATATGATATACCACTGTTGAAATATAAATATGTGGAATAATAGGTTTGATAACAAATTTATCCAAAGTTGCAGCTCCATAAGTGGTAGAAAAATTGGTAGACTTTAATAAAAAAGGATGGGTCATAATCATTAACAAATGATAAACGTACAGCAAGTAATTGTGATAAAATTGTGTTATAACTAGTTTTTAAGCTGCCGACAAGCCATTTAAAAGTGCAATTTGACCTTATCTCCACAGAACAAGGGAAAAACTACTAATAAAGTTAAGAGAGGACAATATTTTCAAAAAGAACCTACACCACCCATCGTTAATTATTTTATTTTGTGCACGATATGTTCAAATTGATACATGATTTGACTAAAAGGCAAAGCAACAGCAGTAATTACATTAGCGGGAACTGAGTCAGAGAAATAGTTGAAGAGCGAGCGTCTTTATTGCGTTGTAATGAAATTGGTTTTTGATGAGGAATCAACACAAGGATGCAGTGACACGCTCCTCCTTGTACAGACAGCTGTTTAGAGCAGGTGAGTTGAAATGCCTGCCATTCACAACTTCTTTACAGCATCATACAACGTTGATGACACTTTTAAGGAAGCGGATGGCAGGAAGTCGTTCTGGTTTTGTGTGTAATTCGCGGGTAGGCACGAGCCAGGATATGGCGGGCGGGGTATTAGGTTGCTCGTGGCCACGTGCACAGGACATCTTGCCACGTGCGATCTGTTTCTTCCTGTCCTTCCTTTGTTCACAACCATCTGCACCCTTCTTTTCTTTTCCAACAATGTTCCGGGAATACCAAGCCCTCATTACATCTTACGTCACATCTCCGGCATCTTATTATATCGCCAGATGTCTCTTCATAGTTAGGAAATGAGACTGCCTCTCTGGCATGTAGTGAGCAAGGGTCTCAACGGTCAAGGAAACTCCTTAAGCTTCCACGGCAACCATTCAAAATATAGGATAGCCAACATATTTTTGTGCTCATTTAGAATTTACACTTTAGTTACCTATCATAAACTCAGCAAAGTATCTGACGTGTAACGATCAAATCATCCACAACGATTCTAAATAAGTATCGATTATACGAAAAGAAGATTTGTGTGATTATAATTAGCAGTCCACGTAGGTAGGTAGAGTCTTATACAACTGGGCAGCCATCAGAGACAAGACCTCACTCCCGGAAACATTTAGAACTCCTCAAACTATATAATACACAAGATGGAAGCTACTGCTTCGGCCACACGTTAACCAGGGATTCTACATTATGCGTGTAACAAATATGTCCAATACAATTATTGTCAAAAAACAACTGTTTCGCCGAGAAAAAAAAGAAAAAAAGAAAATAATAATAATAATAATAATAATAATAATAATAATAATAATAATAATAATAATAATAATAATAATAATAATAATAATAATAATAATAATAATAATAATAATAATAATAATAATAATAATAATAATAATAATAATAATAATAATAATAATTAATAATAATAATAATAATAATAATAATAATAATAATAATAATAATAATAATAATAATAATAATAATAATAATAATAATAATAATAATAATAATAATAATAATAATAATAATAATAATAATAATAATAATAATAATAATAATAATAATAATAATAATAATAATAATAATAATATGTGTCGAATAGAGACATCTAGCTTCTTGACGAGTAGATACAAATTATGTATTACATCACTAACTGTCGCGCGAACATGTGTGAACAATGTTGTAACGCATTTCTACTTTAATTTGAATTAACTTAGTAACAATTTAATGTTAAAATGGCATGCAAAGTTAAATTTGTAAGAGAGGGTTTTCTAACGTCATGTTAATATTAAATTGTGACTAAATTCATTCAAATTAAAGTAGAAGTGCACTACAGCCTTGTTCACATAATGTTTGCGCGACAGTTAGTGAAATAATAAACCATTTATATCCATTGGTCAAGAAGCTAGATGGATCCAAATGTTTGAAACAAATTATTTTTTTCGGCGAAACTGTTCTTTATTGACAATAATATATTTGTTACACTAATAATGTAGAATCCCTGGTTAACGTACAAGCAGTGCATGTTAAACATATCACATTTTTCGAGATATTGTCGTATGCCACCACATTCCAACGCCAATGTAAAACATGGGCATTGCTGCCCGCAGAGCTCAGAATTCGAAGTTTATAAGTCTTTCCCTACAGCAAAGGCTTCTGTTCAGATACTGTGCATACATTAACATGAGCTGAGTTGAAAAAGAAGTGTTTATATTATATATATATATACACTTATATACACCACAGGGCATGTAGGACGACTATGAAATGATAACAACTCCTTTAAAGCATTGAGAGAATTTTGAAACTGTTACTCAAGTACCTATAGAGACACTATTTAGTGGAACTCTTTGGATTCATATTTTTGGTCGCTTGACAACGTTAAACGAAGTCTGTATATGAATTGATCACTTTAATATCGCATTAATTAAATATTTTGTTGTTTAACAATGCTGTCAATTGCTAGGATCACATCAGCGTCACCGGTGTGCCAGAATTTCGTCCCGCAGGAGTTCTTTTACATGCCAGTAAATCTACTGACATGGAGCTGTCATTTTTAAGCACACTTAAAAACCATCGGTCTGGGCTGGGTTTGAATCCGTGACCTTCGGGTAGGCCAGCGTCTAACCAACTGATAGGGTATTGATTTCGTAAGCTAGCGTAAACAAGTAGAATTATTTGTTAGGTGAAAGCAGTAAGGATAGAACCAGGCTGTCGTGTCCGGATCTGAAGAGCAGATCCAACCAATGCAATGATTCTGCATTTCCATTGTGCCCACACACGCCATGTGCTGAGAAACTACTAATTATAATTGATTGAGCTAATAGTGGTAACTAGGAAGCCCGGGACTTAAAGTACCTACCATATCCTACGCCCCCACTGGGATGTTATTCTAAAATTAATTTGATAACGTTGTGGTTTACCGGAAAAATGTGTCAATTTAGGAATTTAATGTCATATCGGCATGTTGCTAGAGTATCTCAGTTGACACGAGCAAAAGCAGGGAAGTTTGAAGATTCATGGTTCGAACCCGGCTATGGCATTCAGTCTTTCACTCTCATTCTCAAGTAAATTATATTTGTGATAACTTCTTCAAAAACTTATCTTACCTACTGCTAATCTGATTTGGTATGCAAATCATATGGTTCGAAGAAGTTTTAACTGTACAAAAGTACTTCATTTATCTATAGTTAAATGAAATTCACATTTAATTATTTTGTTACATCACTGTTTCCATGTACCCTCTCCTATATATCTTGTTCTTTCTTTTCATTGTTTCTTTTTCTAAGAATTTTCATAATCACCAGTAAGATACGAACAAGCTTTAATCTTAAACTAAATGCCTAAATATATATTTTAAATAACTAACCAAAACCTACCAATTTGATTGTTGACTCTCTTAGCATTGGAGTTAATGGTGGTCAACGATGATAAATGTTAATGTTTGGAGTCTTCTTCTTTTTCTTGTTCTTCAAGTATTCTGTATTGCCACAATGCAGCGTTAGGGACGGCCTCGGCTCTTGTATAGTGTACTCTAGCCCTGGCCATACTGCGATTGTTTTCCCTGTTCTTCCAGCATCCCCCAACACCCCCCCCCCCCCTAAGTTATCCTAGGTCTTCCTCTCTTCCTCTTACCTTGCCTCCTCAAACTGGCCCTGTTTCCGATGTTGCTGTGCTCTAAGTAGGTACGTGTGGGACCTGTATTCTCCTGCTTACTAGCATCCCCTGTAAGTCCTCTCGCATCCTAACATTCCTCATACGTAGGTACTACCCATTCCTGTTTTACCGCATACCTACTCTGCATTTGTATTGTACGTATTTATTTTACTTATACAATTCTCCATATAATAGTAGGCACTGTCCTCAAAGTTGTGTAACAAACCGGAGTCTTGGTCTTTTTTTTAGTGTCTTTTTTTTTTTTTTTTTTTTTTTTTTTTTTTTTTTTTTTTTTTTCAATATACTATCATATTGTAATATACATGTAGGTATTGTCTTTTGTACTCTCGTATGACTTTCTCCTTGTGATTTGCCTGTTTGATGGACCATCATTTCTAGATATTGTTCTACTTGAGTAATCAGCTGTAATGTATTGAGTTCTGAGGTAAATAATAAGTAATTGTATTGAGACAATTATTTACGTTTGGTATTATAGTATACATATATGTTTCTATGAATAATGCAGTTTCTACCATGCTCCGGAATTCCAGTCCACATCTCCAAGTTATATCTCCTATCTATATAATGCTGGTTGTGTGTTGTACGGGTTTAGAGTTTAATCAGTTACGAGCTTGGCTCTGTATATACATTGATTCGTAAAGTACAGTAAATATTACGGATATAAAACTCTACAGACAGGAGCGGGAATCGAGGTGGAACGTCTTTGTTATAAACAAGCTCCCTAACCACTTGCAGGCACACAAAGCACAGCTCCTATGTAGGTCAAAATAACTAACAGGCAATCTTCAGATGTCTGTTTGATGACGAACGGAACCTATTTATTTTGTTGTTATTGTTATTATCATCATCATCATCATCATCATTATTATTATTATTATTATTATTATTATTATTATTATTATTATTATTATTATTATTATTATTATTATTATTATTATTATTATTATTATTATTATTATTATTATTATTATTATTATTATTATTATTATTATTATTATTATTATTATTATTATTATTATTATTATTATTATTATTATTATTATTATTATTATTATTATTATTATTATTATTATTATTATTATTATTATTATTATTATTATTATTATTATTATTATTATTATTATTATTATTATTATTATTGTCATTACTTGGTATTGGGTTACAGACTATTACATCAGTATTAAAATTATAAATATTATAATAGAGTAGAAACCATACCATTAGTAATACAAAGACCATGTCGGTTAAATCGATGTAAGAAGCAAAGCTAAGTGTTAGTCCACCAAAACCACTAGTGTTATACTAGTGGCAGTGTTAGCAATACCAGAATGTTTTAAATATCCATAAAGTAACTGATTCAGAAGCAAATAGTCCTACATAATGCAATGGTACCTAATTCAGTGGAGATGTCTTACCGTCCCTGATGCCATCTGGGTTGCCTGTTTGAACAAGGTGAACAGTGATTCAAAAAGAGCGATACCTGTGAAATGGTACAGAAATTCATGTGAGTATACAGTACATTATTTCTTTTATTGGATTGATTTTAACTTGTTCCTTTTTAAAACCCCGAAACTGAGGTTCGTTTCTTCGAATCCAACATTTATTTTAGCCTTTGAGAGTATAGAAATCGGTCAAGGGAATGGGCGAGCTGGCCCCTGCCATGTCCATCTTCCAGTCCTCCGTGGCCCTAGTTGCGGCTGGAGGACGCAGAGATAAGGGTACTCCCAGTATAGGGGAACGCCTTAGGGTTGAGGAGTATAGACATTGAAAGTCATGTAAAGTGTATGCATGAAACACAAGACAAGACTCGGCTGCTTGTAATCTTTCAATATGCATTAGCATGTATCTTGCAACAATCAAAGACTCGTGGGTTTCATTAGGGAATAAATAGGTACTTATTCACAGACAATGTTCTGAAATCCCTTGTAGTTTAATGACTGCTCTCAAAAGCTGTGGTGGCTGTTAGCTGCAATTTAATTCCCCTTTGAAGCATCTCTCAGAGATGCTGTCCTTCAAGTCATTGATCATTGCAATAAAGTGCAGCAATTGATGTGCCAAAGGACTCCTTTGATACCCATACCACACAGTGACATTCAGTATGACTTCTGGCTGTGGTCTGCGAGAGACACGTTGATGGTGGGCATTTGCTTAACCTGACTTTGACTTTGAAGTTACCTACAAGTCAAGATTCCACGTCTCGTGTGCGTTAGTTTTGCTGAAAGAATGGTAGAAACACGTAGCTGTGAAACTCCTCTGTTGAAATGGATTGCGCCCCGAGGTTTTGTCTCTACCACATTCACGAGATAATTTCATCCCTTAGAAAATAGGTTGCTTCTCTGTTCCTTGTATGCGATATAACGGATAGACAACCGCCTTTAAAATATACAATTTGAAGCTTTCACTGCGATGATTATTGATTAGAGCTTCTGGGGTGTAATATCTATGAAATTGTTCGAGCTTTCGGCCATATATCTCCATGTCCATCATAATAACACAAACCGCTCCACGGGGAACCACAACACAGAGAAAGGTGGAAAATCTAAAGAAAATGCGTTGATCCTCTCCTACGCTACAGTCTCAATCAAATTGTGCGGACACTAAAACAAAACATAAGTAACAGTACATGTAACTCAGCATGCCCTATTCATATTTGTACCAAAACAATTCTATTACACTAACAATCAGAATAGCCATTTCCGTATCTATCAAATACGTACATGTTTTCCTGTAACCTGCCCCTTTTTAAAATCCTTCTAAATAGTTAAACCTTTTCGTGACTTCCCAGTACATGTTACACACATGATGATTTGCTATACAGGTGTGATACGTTGGTTATGCGTTAGCATTTACTTGGACATAACAGAAAATCATAGCTTCCGTTTTGTAGATGCATTGAACAGATACAAGCGTAATTTCCAGTATTAGTTTATGTAGGTACATTACGATTAACGGCCCTCTTGACACAAGTACAAAGGTGCACTGAATAATCCATGGTGGCAAATGACTGTATTGTTTTCCCCACCACCTCTTCCTTCTCCTCCTCCTCCTCCTCCTCCTCCTCCTCATCATCATCATCATCATCATCATCACATCATCATCATCATCATCATCATCATCACCATCATCATTACCATCATCAGCATCATCATCACCCTGGATGTTTTGTATCTATTTAACTTTTTTGTGGAAGTACTTGCGGCACATGTGCTGCCGTTACAATGGCTGTAAACATTTCCACCTCTTCGAAGATATTAATTTTAAGACAAAGCTCACAACACCTCTTACTACTGCTTCTTCTATTTCCTGCTGCTCTTCTCTTTTGATGTCTACTTCCACCTATCCAAATACTGAAACCTTTTCAGGAACATCCTGAATGACTCTCTTTGTTGACCTATAATATTATAACATTCAGTCTTGTTTTAATGCATTGATTAAATTAAATTCCTCGAAAACATCCTTTCTATCGCCGTAAGAATTAAACTTTCAAGGGGAACGAATGTTGGTTTAGAAGGGTAGAATAGATGTGGATTACTATTCAAAACGGTATAGTTTTACCTGATTAAACACATTGTTTGTCTCCCTTCAGAGCAATGAAAACAGTTTTATGTTGTTTCAAACAAATCATGTGCAATTGCAGCCGCCAAAGGAGTTTTGATCATTTCGTTTACGCGCATAAGAGAAACGCGCGCACGTGATTGATTCCCTTTCTTTCTTTTTCCGTTAGGGTACTTCCTTGTGGTGAGGATGTGTGGCTGCCTCCTGCCAACACTCAATGCAATCGTTTTACCGGCAATGAATGAGAGCAAATACTCTTCCTGTCACCCTCCTCCTTTCACCGCCCCATGAAATAACGCTGTCAGTAATTTTGCTGTCAGGAAGCCAAGGCAGGAAAGGGGGTGACTGGAAGACTTGGAAGACGTCTCCTAGCTGCTGCGTCATTTGTTGAAGACATGCTGAAAGACACCCCTCTCCACTTCTCCGGCCCAACCCGATCCGACAGCTGAAATTGGTAGGTGATTCCAATCTCGCAGCTTTCAACCAAGAAAAGGACTTGGAAAATGGGTTGATTTGACGGCTATAAATGGAATCACTTCGTTTGCCATTCCCTCCTTCACACGTCCTTACACTCCATCTGCTGAATCCTCTCGCTTCATGTAAGGTGAGAGATCTTGAATTATTGCCTAAAAGCATACGTTCATATTTGTCCTAGAAATGGAAAAATTCATTCAAATATCCCCCTTTGTTTGTTTTCGCAATGAACACGTCTATGTCCCTTTGGAAAAGAGGAGAAGCAATTCAGTAACAACCCTTTACTGTTGAATATTCAAAAGTGCCACTAATTTTGCTTTCAGAAACCTTTTGCATTTAGAATCTTCTATCCCTTTGACTTCTAATTTTTTAATGGAATTCAGACTAGTTTAGACAGGATTTTTAACGCTGATTATTGGGGTATTGCAGGTAGGACAATGATCGAGTTGTTGATTACTTATGTTTGGTCGGAAAAGTTCCATAGGTTCCAGCAAGGAGAATAGAGAATATGTTGAAACACTGAATGGTGAAGCAAAGATTTACAAATACATTAGTGATCCTAGCAGAAGGTGGAAAACCATATCCTGTAGCTCTGTGACAGGCCTAGCTTTTAAAAGCCCTCATGTGTTGAAAACAAACCCTTAAGATGGGAATGTTCGCCAAGTGATAGATTCAGCAGCTGCTGCAAGCAACGAACAAGGCCTGTATTTCATTAAAACATCACTATGCTAATTAATAATTTTTTAAATGTAAATATTTTCTGGCCGTACGGCTAATCTCAGAAGTTGAGGAAGGCCGTTAAAACAAATTTTGGAAATTAATGGCTCATTTATTCATAATGAAGTAGGGGAAAGTCGGGTGGTATCGGACAATTAAGGTTTTTGTGCCACAACTTTTACCGGAAGAGGTTATATTAAAGATTGCCACGTTATTATTAATCTTTGCTCCTCTAACAAGTTTAGGTACCGGGTGGAAGGGAAGTCATAACACTAGTCTAAACCAGTCGAAGATCTCGGTATTTGGAACACATTTTGTATCTTACGTTTTGTCTCCGACCATTTCCCATGCAGATATTTTAGTTTTATTGAAAACATGCTGGCAACACTGCAAATTGTGTGGGTGGTCACTTTCTCTAGCTCCGTACATTTAAAAAAAAAAAAAAAAAAAAAAAAAAAAAAAAAAAAAAAAAAAAAAAACCAGCGCAACGGTGCCTTGTCCCTCCGTGTTTACTGTGACAGTGTAGACCAATCACAAGCGTTAGCTCCCAAAGCATTACCGGAAGCGAAAGCTGTTTACACCCACAAACCAGGTCAATTCCCTGACCAAGCTCAACGTAACGTTGTCGAGATACGCCATCTCTGAAATAGCAGCTCAGAGTATTCCTTCACGTCTTTTAAGTGATTAATTATTTCGAAACCCTGTGTGATGTCCCATAATTACTACCGAAGTTACACTACGCATCTTACAAGTAACAAACTGTTATCTTTGGACATGCTTGTGGAATTATGCAACCAACTTGGATAAAAACTATTTAAAATCGGCTGATCAAAGAACAAAATGCCATTCGAATCTTGTGTTTGTAATGCTTCTATGAAGCACATATTAGAAGGAATGTAATGACTTCCCTTCCACCTTGTATTTTAGGTTCTCCTTTGAATAATGAAAATTTTCATATTAAAAACATGCAACGTTTTCATGTACTTCAAAAACTGGAGGTTGGTGTCGTATGGTCCTATTTTGTAGCATTTAATGCATACTGCCCATATTCATGATTTTTTGGCCTTTGTGCAAATATCACAGTTATAAAATTAAGCGTCCTTCTCAAGGTCTGCACAGTTTGCATGGGTCCAACCATAACACTGCACTGTATCCAACCTTCACTGAAATTTTCCCCACGAATGCAGTGAGTAGTTCCATCTTCTGTGCTGTCGCCATTAAAATTAAATGCTTTCTTTATAGTGCAAACTGATTTACTCTTGGTCTTGGTCGTATTCCTCCGTTCTTGTATTTCTGTCCGTGCTCGCTTTTCTTTCATTTGTTCTTTGTATGAAGTGGAAGTCAGAATTTGGTTTAACGCCAACAGTTGACAGTTTAGAGTCACCACATGGTTGTACAGTTCGTTTTCTTGCTCATCTGAGAATGTCTGTGAAACATTCCTTAGTTTGAAGTGCACGATTTTCGTGGAATTTCTTTTGCAGTTCCAAGGGCTTTAATTTGGTCCCCTTAAGTGCTTTTGGGAACTGAGAATTTCTCACTGGGCTCTCGAATGGACATATTTTTATTTCTGACAATGTCTACTGACAGTATCATGTTTCTTTCTTCCCAGAGGCACCATATCCTGCCCGTTTCAACAAAAATAAACCGATAAAAACATTAGAAAATTATGAATCATAAAATGAACTGTCCGATGTCATCCACCACTTGTGTTCGATGCCAGTCAACAACGCCTTAATGCGTAAGAGGGCTTGACGTTGTTACTTTTCAAAACAAACGCATTTTAAGTTCATAGTTTATAAACCTAAAAATGATGAATTTATTAAAATACGTAAAATGAAATTTCACTAGCATTTGTTGCCTATATTCAGAGTAAAACTTAACTCCGTATTACTGAAGGACAAAATGGGGCTACCTCTCACTGGAAATGCTCTCAACTCACGCTGGTGAACACTATGCTCGCGACACCATGTTAGCGGGTCGCTGCTGCCATCTATCCTCAAGGTCCGATATCCTCCGACCTTCCCCTAAGCTTTAGGTTAATCCGAAGTCTTAAGATATTTGAAAACGCTTCATCATTGGAATCATATTAACACCAACCCCGAACATATAAATGCCAAGGCATATTTTTCTATGTTCCAGTTTGCTGAACTTGTCTTTTTAGAGGGACAGAGTTAGACGTATAGAGAAAGACGGAGACAGAGAACAGAAAACTGGAGAAAATTTAAAACCCTTTAACAACTTATCTCTACAAAAAATATTATATATATGGCTGAAATGATTCTCAGATGAACCCAACTTCCATAGAACTCACAAGTAACCAACATTTGTCTTACTAGGTGAAAGGAGACCCCAGAAATAAACGTTATTCAGGCAGCTCATACCAAAAGAGATTTGAACCCGAGCCCTCCAATTTGGCAGGAAGGCATTCTACCTCCACATCATAGATGGGGGAAAGTTTTAAATGTTTACAATGGCTTATAATTTTCCTTGAAGTTTGAAAAGCAGTGCTCCCTGAAGATGGAAAGTGCCCCCCCCCCCCCCCCCCCAGTTCTGGTGACACGTTCACACCCACAGGTTTCTCTACGTTTTGCTGTTCCTTTCTGTTTATTACAGAGACAGCAACTATATAGGTGTATCAGCTTTGCCCTTCTTGTCTAGGAGACACGGTGCTTAATGAGCACACCAGTTTACTCTTCCAGTATTGCAGCTTTATACAGAAAAGTCGTAGTTCGATTAGCTAAAACAGCTATAAACTCTTTCTCGGGAAAATATGTTTTACATTCAAATATGGTTATCTGAAACACGAAATCATTGCAAACGTATTTTATTGTAGAAAGACAATCGAACAATTTGAACGACTTTGCTATTAGAGTGACTTCTAGAATGCAGCACTATGATTGTATGTAGACATAGTTTGTGTTGTTGCCTTAGTGGTACGTTGAATCTCATCAATGAAAGCATAAACTTCAACACAGAGATGACTCCCGGTGAAGTAATAAACACACAACGGGAAATACCTTCAAATTTCCAAAAAAGAAAAAAAAATTCTCGAGACATATGACGCTGACGATAACTGTGCATGAAAATACCTTTCAGGCCAGAAGATGATTTTTCCCCACTACATGTCCTCCTTATGTTAAACATTGCATGACAACATAACTTGTAAGAAATAAAACACTCATGGTCTTTGAGCTCATTTTTTTTTAATTAACGTCCTCCAACATTGTGTCATACAGGACGAATTTGAGCTCATGGTTGTTTGCAATAGATTACCCATTGTTGCCTTCGCATGGTTGAGCAGGTCCGAGGTTAAGTTACAACAGGCTAAACACTTTTTAATCCGTAGTTCGATTTAGAGGATGTCATCAAACACCACACCCAATTAAATTAATCTGCTGATAAAGCCGTTAAATTTAATGGAGGAAATTCATTTTGAAGGGCACTGTACGCCAGAAGCTTTGTTTATGAATGCAATGGGGTGATGTTAGAGAAAAACACAGAAAACTAAAAGTGAAGCTCTCGTTCACCTCGGAAAGGAAGGAAAATTAAGTAAAATTATATTGAGACAAATTCATCACCCAATATTGAGAGGTAGATAGGAAGGTGGTAAAGAATGGCCAGTAAGCAAAGTACCTCTCTTACTTGCACATTTAATCTGAAAATTAAAAGACAGTAATAGCTACGTAAAAGAAATTGATTTTGCTATTCACCCCGCTAAGTGGCGACAAAAAGAAGGAATAAAATGAGAAGAAAACAAACGTAGTGTTCACTCCTCAGAAATGAAGAAACTTCGACAGAAAAAGGAAGGGGAAACCAAATGTACAATTTTTCATACAATACTTTTATTCATTTCTCATCCATATGAAAGAATAAAGAAAAGTAAACTTCTTATTCTTGCCTCGAACTAAGACATGTATGACCAAGCCGAACTAGCAGTAGAAATGATGATAATAACGGTAATTAATAATAATAATAATAATAATAATAATAATAATAATAATAATAATAATAATAATAATAATAATAATAATAATGATGATGATGATGATGATGATGATGATGATGATGATGATGATGATGATGGTGGTGGTGGTGATGGTGGTGGTGGTGGTGGTGGTGGTTGTGGTGGTGATGATGATGATGATGATGATGATGATGATGATGATGATGATGATGATGATGATGATGGTGAATTTCCTATTCGTAATCTCCAAATGAACTTGGGAACAACATGGAAAAGGTAAGAATTCAAGCTTGACCATTTTTTCAAGCAAAAACCCACTAAGGGAATTAATGACGGTGACGTCTTTCAATGTCCTCCGAGAGTTTGTATCTTGGAATAAACTCATTTCGCATCCAGGAGTGTTCCGTAACGTCACAGGCAGGCATAGCCTCCCCAGTATACTCTCATGTGTGGACGAGTGCCTCATATATAAGAGGTGGTTCTGTCCTAACAGGAAATAACCTCGAGGTGTGAGATTAAGGAACTCTGGCCAAGTAATATTAGTTGCACACCTAATCCAAACTCCTGGAAATCATTTTTTTCAGATAGTCACTAGCATCACTGTACAGAAAGTCGGGAGCTCCATCGTGCTGGAATCACACCCGTCACCATAAACAAGAGTGACATGTTCCAGAAAGCCAGGTGGCACATCGGCGAGGAACTGGCAGTAGGTAGGTATAGTATGCACCCATTCAACCACTAATAGGATCGCTATGTAATCTGAAGCTATGCCAGCCCACTTGCGTTGATAGTTCTTATATTGAGTTACATGGTCACAGACGCGGCTGTTTCTCTTGTTTAATATCATTTCTTCCCATGTGAAATATCACTTGGGAGAAGAAGTCCGGATATTTACCATGGCGATCAGAGACCCAAATACAGAGCTGTAGAGGGGGACACTAGTTTGTTTGTGCCAAGGCGTGTGTGTACCTTTAGAACATGAAAGGAATGAAGCCTCTCTTTCTGCATCATTTGATATATGTTGACATAATATGTACATTAGCACACGTAGGTAGTAGATGAAGAACTATTTTCAGTCGTATGCAGCGTCTCTTTCTCGAAACCCGATGTGCTACACTCACTAATAGAAATGTTTTCGATATGCTGTTTTGCATGTTTCACACTTGAGCACAGTTATTGCTATGTATAACGTGCACTTTTATTCCACCAAATGCAGTGTTTTGCGAATGTCTATATGCAGACACTTATAACTAAACTTGCTTTGCAGAAGTAAGACCTAACCAGCAGCTCATCCTAGCCTCCGTGAAAGGCACGACTGATTCGACTTAACTTGCGTTTCCTGTTATTTACTGCAGAAAACCTAAGGCTTCTGAGGCTATAAAGAGTTAATATTTAAAAACCAGTCAGTTGGCGGAGAACCACAATTAGATTTGCCCTTTTTGCTAAAAGTCTTATTTCTCTGAAAATGTAATGAAATGGGGCTATATAAAACTTAAGATTATAAAATATGACTAACAGAATAGCTTAACGCACTTATCACTTGATTATAACTGTATACCTTCTGGATTCTCTGAGTGTTGCTTTCGAAGGCCACAATCAAAGCTCCCAGTCTTCAAATATGGGAAGCTACGAATTATAACTTCCTAATATGATTGACCATTCTGATATCCAATTCATTTGCAGTTTTAAAGAGAATAGACATATTGCGGAGTTCTCCGTAATAAGCGACATTTTATTATTTCCCTTGGATTATTATTGTAAAGTGATTCTTGCAGAGTAAACTATGAAAGTAGCATTATTGATAATTTTGCCACCAAACTCCACATAATCCACCTAGCCTCCCAAATGAATGTAACAATATTATTACTGTGGTACCTTAGGAATAACATCAAACCATTACTATTGCGTTGCTGTTAACTTTAAGGTATGCACTTTAAAAGCAACAGCTGTTCTTAAGTAGAATGTGGTGCTGCGTCACTGACTACAGGCAGCTGAAAACGTACCTCATTGCACATTTCTCTATTTAGATTGTACCAGACTACGTGTAGGACTAGGCATAGGAACTTCTAAGCATTGAAACCAAAACAAAAGGAAATTAAGTTGAACTGTTACTGGATTTTATGCAGTGAGGACGGAGATAATTAGCCATCATCACTCATATAGTCTGATGGCGCGTGCAGACCTTGATTTACCTGTCGTTAGTGACTATTAGCTGCTGTTGTTTACGTCCTGATGCTTGAGTGCAGCTAACTGAAAGGTAAGTGCTGAAGGATTCCTATGCTTCATTATGAGATGTGCCTATCCAACAAGTTTAACGTCGCGGGATATGCAAAGTCATGAAGATTTTACTAAACAGTGTTTTAACGCCTCACGTTACAGACTCTGAAATCACACCAATTAAACAAGCATTGGCAATTTGTGAAGCAACTCGCTTAATGCTCCATAAACACAGACAGAATTGAATTAATAAAAATTAGGCATTATTTATAATTTAGGAAGTTAAAGTGTAGGCAAATGTCAACTTCCAGATAACTATAACTTTAGGCGGATAACCTTCTTTGAAACACTTGTATTTAAGGCACCCTTGAGCTACGACGAGCACTTTGTTTCAGTGCAA
This sequence comes from Tenodera sinensis, assembly GCA_030765045.1. NCBI lineage: Eukaryota > Metazoa > Arthropoda > Insecta > Mantodea > Mantidae > Tenodera > Tenodera sinensis. The sequence goes on from CM060964.1 coordinate 156,065,837, forward strand.
GTGTGCTTATGCATTAAATTGGTCCATATTACAGGAAGCGATTAAATGACTTTGGCATCTGAAGCTTGACTGAATAAAGCATTAATGTTACAGATTTTACGTTTATTGATCCGAAAATACAACGAATACAAATAAACTAAGCTGAGGGAAAAAGAAACTCGTTTTAATGCAAGAATGATTTATCATCAATGCTATTGATGATCCAATTTATTTACTCTTTCGAACAAAGTTTGTATACTTCTGAAGCTTGTATATTTACTCCATTTGACCACCACCTGAGATTAGCAGGTTTGTTTCCTTACATGTGTTGGTTTGCTGTGCTCATTGTCATTAATCCACATATTCTGCTCACTATTTCTACTCCGCACAATACAGCTCTTCCTTACATACATGCAGAATACTCTAAATGAATTAATTATTGGACATACATATGGCGTACGGAGCAGCATTTGGTTGTGACCGCAGCCCAAAGGCTTTACCAGAAACGATTTCCAAACTGATGGGATCCTCATACGGCATATTTATTAGATTTCATCGCAGATTATGTGAACTGGGCGCACTATGCAAATGAGCAGAGGTTCATTGCCAGCTGCTGAGATTGAAGAGGGGTGCAGAGGACAATCCTCCGGGGAATACTCGAGCTATCGTCCACCAATTGAACATCAGTGATTCTATGGTTTGAAGAATTTTGCAGTAACAGCTATTGCAGCAAGATCATTTTGAAAAATTCCATGCTACTAAGCCAGGTGAATAAACATTGCGACAACAGTTTTTACTGGGTGTTAGGATCAAACTGCAGTCAATTGCAACACCTATGTTATTCATGCACGAAGCTTGCCTCACAGAAGAGGGTTAGTGTGATTACCACATTTCAGATTCTGAGAATCCCGTGCCAAGTTTGTGCGATCACATCGAACAGGATTTGTTGTCTATGTGTGGACAGGAACCATGAATACTTCCTTTTGGGGTCATACGACATACGTGCGTATATAACAGCTAAACTTGGTATTCACTACGTAGATCAGCGTGAGCTTGCTGGTTGTCGGTGCCCTCATTTGACCTGACCCCACTTTATTTTTTTAAGGGCTCCATGAAGTGTTTGGCTTATGAAACCCCTGTTGACTCGGAAGGAGCATAGTCAGTGGAGCAGTTGAAGCAGCGAAAAGCCTGGCTGCTTTGAATGTGCTGTCTCCATGACCGTGTTCGCTGGTGCTTCGTGGCGCAGCGAATTGCGGGTTTGAGTCCCGCCCGCAGCATGGGTGGTGCATGTGAGATGTAGGTAGGTATTAGGAAGAAAAAGCTAACAGAAGGCAAAGTATACCACGTACGACACACCCATGTACTACTTGTCTGAAAGATAGTGAACGTATTTTTCAGCATCGGTTATAGTGATGAAATAGTAAAATAAGGATGCCTACCAACTGCTTACAGAACACTGAAGTCAGGGTTTTTCGTTTTGTTTCGAAATTATTTGCGTGTGCTTTACTGTAAGTTTGGGTGAATGAACATAAGATGTGTAAAATTAATGATTTTTTATTTAATGTTCATATAATCAACTACCTAAGTCTCTCCCCCTAAATCGATAGATTTAATAACATTAACCCCTTTTGCACTGAAACAAATCGTTGCAGTCCATGGCTGAAACAAGTACCTCAAAGAAGTTGTCTGTTTTGTCCTAAGGTTTATCGGTTTAATTTATAAGCGTACTGTTTCTTAGTCCTGTAAATATGCTGTTTCTTTTTACCATAATTACACGTAATTCAATAATAAATTAAAAAAACAGATAAAGTAACTACTACTTAAGAGATAGAGATACTAATTCACAAAGGTTAATAGCTCTAAAAATATTTTAAGTAGGCACCTGTTTGGCTCACGATATAATAGTATGGTCCTCCGTGGCTAGAGGTAACATGCTAGGCTGTAATACCGAGTTAACGGTTTCAAACCCGGAGGAGAGCGATGGCTTAGATCCTTAGAATGACTTTATTCAAAAGGGAAGTAAAGCCGGTGGTCCCCGTGTCATAGATTTACGGCACGTAAAGGAACTTCAAATCTGATAAAGAGCCCTGTGGGACATTTTAATTGGTCTCTCATGCCCAACATGGAATCACACACACTGCGAACCACAGCAGTTTAAGTGCACTCGTAAATATACATTCAATTTTACTGCTATAAGTTATAAAAAATGTAAAAGAATAAGAATGGATAAGTTGTAGATATTGTAGCTAAAGCTTTTTGCACTAACCAAGGTATTCAAATAAGAGGTGCAATTCGCTAATGCCTCACATTAACCATAATTTGGACCTTATGGTATGTGTAACATCTCCCATAGGGTATGCAGAGAGTAAGTAGTGCCTATGATCCATAATTACTGTTTCAGAGTAGCTAAATTGGAACTGAAGCCTGTGCTTTTACGACAGACCTTAGAGCCCCACATATCCAACTGACAGGCGTAATCTCTAATATGAAATTCTAACTCCTGTGACGAGGCAAACCTCTTTATTTGTATTCCGTGGTAAATAGTAGATAATCTGCACAGCGAAGTTACCTGTTACTTAATAAAATAACTTCAAGATACGCTTTCCTCGGCAACAGGTTAACCTTACATGTACTATCTTCATTTCAAGTAATGTAAAAATTACAATAATATATAGCTCTTAGTATCATATGGTCATTTCCTCGGAGATTTTCAGTCCATACATTGCTAGTAAAGTGTATAATGTGATTTGCCATTTCGATACACAGGAACGAAAATTTACAATAAGCTCTCTTTATTATTTTAAATCATTGTGAAATTTCTTTGGTAACTTCCAGTCCTTCAGTACAGTAAATGCAAAGAATGCAACTAGAGCAAAACTCAATTTGCATTATCTATAAGTGTTACTAGGAGAGTAAAGTGATAAACTTGTAAACTTGGGCCTCTAGTTCACTACGTCGTAGATATCTTTGGTAATGTACCGGGTTTCCCTTGAGATTTCCATCACTGTGGAAACACAACAGATAATTATTTTCAGTGCCAGAGATTCCGGGTACATTTTGTGTCCCCTTAATCACACACTCTACTCATCATCGTTAGTGTCCCAAAAGTAAAACAAATGGTAAAGACGAACAAAGAAGAGTTTAGAATACCTTCCTGGTATATACTGAAAAAAATCTGGAAAAAACTTCTCGTCAGGTGGCACAGTCCCGGCGGGATTCGAACGGTAGGTTCCCTGTCTTAAAGAATTCGGCTACTCGTGTCAGTGCATACAAATAAAGAACATATCTTCCACTGTCCAATAAATTTTCAGTTGGAATTGGAATCTTAAAATCTGAATAATTGGAATACAGGAAGTTAATAAATTATGTGTTCCAAATTCGCGACATAATTGCTGCGTAACAAGGAGGAAAAATCATATAAATATATTCCACAGATTCGTAATATGCTCATAAAACATGGTATTAACTATCAATGAGGTATTGGAAGTGACGCCATCACAGCATCAAACATTTTAACACAGTGGCACAGTCATTTGGTAGATGTTGCAGCGATGCCTGCAAATCCCTTATTATTGTCTGTAGATCCACAAATCGACAACACGATTAGCAAGTTCCCAACATAAGACATTTAGAAGTAAAACAATATTTGTAACCGATCTAAAACACGTAGCATTTTGGAAGAAAAAGGACATATAGCCCGTTTTCTCCTTGTCACACTAATAGCCATAACTTGTTTCCCACAATGTTGTAACAGTTTGTACAATATAGCTATAACCGTAAGGACTCAGCATATGCCATCTAGGTGTACGATTGCAAGGATATGCCAGTGGTGAGCCTATAGCAATGTAAATATCATTTTGTTAAGGTGTAGGTACTGCATTGAAGGGAAGCATATCAAAGGGTTCTTTATGTAAACAACCAAGGAAAGTATGTAAACCACAACCTATTCATCTAAGTTCTCCATTTCTACTTCTCTTCACTCATTTTACTTCCCCTATGTTTACACATCAAATTCTCACCCTCTGTTTGGAAGGTTGCCTCCGATCGCAAAGGAACAAATCATATTTTCCGCAGTTTTCATTTTATAAACATTCTGATATTATATAGGGGAAAGGTCATTTTAGAAATCACTGAACGCGCCATGAAATGTCTGTAGAGTACTTGAACATCAGAAAGTCAACTATTACAGAAATAAAAATAAAAAGGCAATGGGAAGTGTCAGATCATTCCTATTTGTACTGTTACAATGTAGCAGTAGGTACAAGTAATGTTACTGGATGATAAGAGCTCAAGACTGAAAACAAAGCAACGAAAAAAAAGAGAAGGCAAATAAAACGGTAAAAGAAGGAACATTTAAAGCTAGCTTCAATGCGTGTTCCTCCTGCTGCACCCTGAAGTAAGAGGGTTGCCCCAAGGAAAAGCGTAGATACATATACTTATGTTCCTGCGCATAAAGTGTAGCAGCATTTTCGTGAACCCTAATAGTCTACTGGCGACCATCTTAAATGACCAAGTGTGGAATATTTGCCCGACATTTTTGGTAAAACGAATGTCATGAATCTATCACTATCAGATAAAACTACCAGTCTTATTGCACACCAAGCTCTCTTCTATTAAGAGAAAACATTTTCATTGGCTAGTGTGTATGGAGAAGGAGGATAATCATTGTTTCCATCTAACGCCTTTAAAAAAAATAACATTAAGCTTAAGGGAACACATCTGTGAAAATTGAAAAATCGAAAGCTTTTCTTGAACTTTTTTCAAATTTATACTGTTTATTTGTTAGTATTATTAAAAATTGAAAAATGTCTGGTTTCAGCGTTTTAGTTTCAATACCTACTTTCTACAGAGTTAATTTTTTCCATCTTAATCGCAGGCTATTTTTAAACGCTCCATACGTAGCAATTTTAAAAGTTATGTACCTATGGGATATATGTTGTTGCACTAACTTTAACCTATTAATGACCAGTGCTATTGTGAACTTCTTGTTTTCATCATATTAATGAAGGAAACAAATAATAATATTGTACATTTGCTACCTTCCTAATTTTTTTAAATATGAATGAAATATTATTTTTTCTCACTTCAAATAACAAAAATAGGTACAACAAATGTAAATGAGTACGCTTCATTTTCAGTTATTTTTCAGTCTGTTTAAAATTTCATGCAGATTGATGGAAAACTGCATGGCGTGGAACATTTTGAAAATAGGAGTATGTAGAAAAGATGGAAGCTGAGAAAACTGAGGTTAAAGATATGCCAACATATTCTGACGACTTTGTGACCTGTTCTTGTTCACAGATCTAATAAGATGGGGATGAATTTTCCAGTGTTGAGATTTGCCATTTTCATCTCTCAGCTGCATATTGGTTGTCAAATAGACCTCTCTAAACTGGTCTTTTACCCTTACATCTGTTATACCTACCTATCTTATCCTGTACATGTTCGTTATAACAACTCAAAGCCTTGAAGGTACATTTTGTGTTTCTTTGACATGCAAGTGTCGTTTCACTTAAATAGTTTAATTATGGAAATTCATGAAAACACAAACTGTTACTTGTTAGAATATGCTTTGACGAACGTCATAAATAAATGCGTAATAACATTACAATAACAATCTACAAATATAAGGCATCATTACATAATGTTTGACTATTTAAAGCTTTTTTCATACAAAACAGAGCCAATAAATTGTTCTAAGACTTTACAAAATGCAGTACGTACAGCCGGCTCCAAGTGTTTTCCGATGGACGAGTGGGTGCAGAGGAAAGAGACGAAGACTTTTCTTATGAATTACTTGCGCCTGGTCCGGCCAACCCTGTGATGGCCTCATCAGAGTTATTTACTTTAGTGTGTGTTTCTGTGATGTGTGGTCGGCGGGGAGCAAACAAAAGGCTAAATAATCAATTTTATTCAATAAAAAGAATCAGCACAATCTTTTCTACACGTATCTAAACAAGTATCATTCCATTTTTGTGGTAGCATCAATGGCGTTAAAGAAATACAGGAGGCTCCAAAGGTTTTCCGAGCCACGTGTTCCTAGTCGCGCTGGGAAGGCAAGATAGCTTATCGGTAGGTTATGCCAGGTGGTCTCAAAGGTCGACTTGCCAGCCCATACCTGTCTAGGAGAGACGTGTTTGTTAGTCCAAAGAAGAAAGCATTCCAACACTTCCCTTACATTTGGTGGAAACAGTAATCTCAATGTAAAGAGAACAGCATTAACGTTGTAAATCCAGAAGGACCTCGTAGGGAGGATGGAAACTAAATGTTCGGTATTAGAGGAGTCATATTACTCTTTAATGAAATTAAATTTAAAACATTTAAATTATTTTAATATACCACACTTTTTATTTAAGCTATTCATGGAGACACACGCATACAGGCTCTAAAATGTCCAGGTTATTTTTATTCAGCGAACATGAAATCGTGTATTTGACGGGAAATTTCACATCACAGTTTAAAACATTAAATAGCTGTTTGTAGGAAATGGCAGGAAAACAGAACTTCAAAGGAAAAGGACATTTTAGCGTAATACAAGTAATAGAACTACTGCAAATAACAAAAGAGCATGTTTCAGAAGCTATGAGGCGTCAACCACTACAGGCTACGACGTAGCTTCTCCCCCTCAGCTTTCTTGCCTATCACCCTTTAAATCTGAACCGGTTTGTTATTAATTCTTCTTCTTCTTCTTCTTGTTATTATTATTATTATTATTATTATTATTATTATTATTATTATTATTATTATTATTATTATTATTATTATTATTATTATTATTATTATTATTATTATTATTATTATTATTATTATTATTATTATTATTATTATTACATCATAAGCATTATCTTTGTTTAAAGGATTGTTAAAGCATATTTCTTAAACACCATTGATGCTGCCACAAAAAGGTAATGTTACTTGTTTAAATACGTGCAGAAAAAATGTGCTGATTTTTTATAGAATAAAGTTGATAATTTAGCTTCTTGTTTGCTCCCCGCTGACCACACATCAAAGGAACACACAAAAGTAAATAACTATGGTGAAGCCATCGCTGGCCGGGCGGACTAGGCGCAAGTAATTCATAAGAAAATGTTTCGTCTCTTTCCTCTACGCCCTCTCGTCCATCGGAAAACATTTGGAGCCGGCTGTACATACAAACTAGATAATGTTTGCGATTCCATATTAAGATGATTGTGATCTCTCTGGTTCCCAATGTAGAGATTATAACCTCATGCTGGACCATCACAGAGATAAACATTTACAGTTTACCCGTTTCACCCATATGTTTGAAATATGTGCTCGAATTGTTTTCTGTTCGAAAACATTGTGTCACAGTGAGCACGAGCGCCTGAAGTTTCGTATTTATAGGCAAATTCTCATTCTAGTGCATTGGGAAAGAACACATGACTTGCTAGAACGTTATTGAAACATAAATACTCGTACTATAAATGAACACGAACCTGTTCTCGCAGTGATGACTTGAACTTCCGACCTAGCGGGGTAACCATTGCGCTGCTGGAGCACGTCAGCGGGCTGGTGACTCCGGTGTCTGCACAGGGGCTGCCTAATTACCAATACGCAGGAGGAGAAGGCTCACCGCTATATTGGTAGTAGTTACGAATGAATTCCATTAGTGTATTAGGTACCTACATTCCAAATATTTTAAAATACAATTCCATTGTATGGACATTGTGCAATGGTTTTCTGAGGATTGTATATCACTTACGTTCCCCTACAATTTATGCCATCTACCTGTAAGGTTAAGCTGTAATGTTACGCGACAGACATGAAAGGCTCCGACGTAGAAATTGGTTGTAAGAAGGGGCTGCGTGAGTAGAGATCCCCTGCTCGATCTCTGCACTGTGTTTAAACACTTCCCGACACCACGAAACAAACCTCCCACACAAGGAACCAACTGACTCAGTTACACCAATTCCTTTGAAATGTGTACTTTTATGCACGGATATTGTTCCCTTTTCAATCATTTTATTATTCTCAAGAGGGAAATATTAACAAAATATATTTTGGATGCCAGCTCCATTTTCACGTTCATTTCATCAGATTCATATTCTTTCATAGTAAATGTTCACAATTGTTAATTACTTCAAAGAAAATGTGAGAAAACCAGAGAGTGACAGGGGGAGGAGGAGATGGGAAAATGGAGAGAAAATATTAACTCACAAGAGTTTTTAACGTTATTCTAAGCTCCGTTTCAAACACATACACGGGTTTTAATAAGCACAAGTGCAGAGTTTCAATTAACACATTGCAGCAGTACCTTAGGGAAAGTTTCCCATACAATTTGCTATCACATCCTGAAACTATTTAATATATTATTGCGTATTATAAAATTTCATAACTCGATAACTTGCAGTTTTCGCTGTAGTAGAGAAAGTAATTACAATTCAATAAGTATTTATTTTGATGCCTATCTAGTCCTTTCCCCAAATGTCTTTAGAAAGCGAGCACGAGATATCCTTTAAAAGGACTTATCTAGATACAAGTTGCCGTGGTTCCATTACACACATATATGTAACGCTGCGCCAATAGAATGCTGCTGTGAAAATAGAATTGTTTTAAGTATGGTATAATTGAGAGTTTATGCCATTGCAATGGATACGCACCTTTTCCATGTTTCTTGTACACGCAACGTGCTTCAAAGCGACATTTTAACCTCTCGCTTGCACTAGGTGAAAAAGTGGTTAGCTGTAGGTATATCTCAGTAGGGTATTCTTGAGGTCATGTTGACCGAGGCTCCAGACAAATGTGTTCGGCTGTATGGCCTCCAAGATTGCAGAATTGAAGGCCACTCAGCTTTTTCTGCCAGGCAGCACGCAGATTGCATGGAGATTGTGAGAGAAGCGGGGCGCGAGGTACAGACTTAGGATGTGACTGACAGATTTCACCTTAAGTGTAACAATGTCAGCCATCAGAATGCCGTCATTTTAGAAAGAGAAAGACAGATGGTTATGGTTAATTGGAAAAGATGGATGAGACGAAGTTCATTATTTGGTCACTTCAACTATCTTTCTTCGACAATGGACAGTGATAAGAAAAGCTAGCTAACTATCATTAGCTAAGTTACAAGAGATTAAAGTACCACGGCTATTTCACACTGCATAAACGCGAAGTGTAATAGTCTGTTGGTGTGAAATGGCTATGCATATTATATCACTATGGTTCCCAACAGGTGGTAGCGGACCCCTAGGGGTCTGCGGACGATGTCTTAGGGGTCCATGAAATGTCACTGAGAAATTAAATTATTTTGTATTTTACTTGACTTGCAGTAGGCATTATTCTAATCTAGTTCCCGCCTAAGTTCAGTTTCAGCAGTGCACGCTTGCCTTCCCATTTACTTCAAGGCGGAAACTGTTCATATATGCAAATGCAATTTGATGTTAACACAAATTTAATACAAATACATTCGACAATATTTTTATTTTTATTTAAAAAATACAAAGTTTGACATTTTGTTGGGCAGCACTGATGATGGCATGCAGTTCCGTTGAGTTTGGCACTGCACATGAGCTACTTGATGGAGTGCTCAGCTGTGGAAGAGGTTCATGGCCCCACATACGAGCTTGTAACTGCATCCCTTTCAGCTCTAAGCGACACAACTTGTCTGTATCATATGGTGCATTTTCATACTTATCTGCACTAAGCGTTGTATCAAGTGTCTAATACGTTTACGAGCGAATATTACGCTAGTTTTTACTACATTTACTTTCAAGTATTTGCAGAATCGCCATTTATATTAAACAATGTTGTTTTATGATTACATTATTTCATTTCCATCATTTTATTTGTTTGCTTTTGGTCAGAAGACTCTCAAACCATACAGGATCCTTGTGCTTATCTCTTCTAATTTTTAGAAAGCAACTCCGGATTGGTACTACATATTGAATTTCGCAAAAACTGCAGCAAATGTGTCTGAATTTCAACGGATATTTGGAATTTTTGCTCTATAAAATCGGTGTTCACAAGAGATTCATTGTCACCCTGCTATCCTTAATTGATTGACTTGTTCATGCCGTGGATCCTATATTTATACATTTATATTGTGATGCGCTAATCAATAAGTGGGCTGGAATTTTTCAACGAGATGCTCCTAGAGAAGGCATTGTTAACCATAGTGCACATTTATTTTCTGAACTAAGGACCCGTATTACTCTGGAAGTCCAGTTCTCTGGAAAATATCCTTTCATAACTATGAAATTCAGTCTACCATGTTAAACATTTTTTTTTTTTTTTTATCCACAGGTAATTCAGTGACAGGTTTTCTGTTTTCCTTGACCTTAATCGCAATCTAAAATCAGTTGTAACAAACGAAAGTGTAACTGATATCTGCACGATATTGCACTAACATTTATTTTTGACCACTGCGAGTAAAGATTAGTATGTTATGCATTATAAGTTACCAGGTCAAGTGATGTTTTAATTAGCTGTGTTACTGACATGCCGGTTGCTTCCATAGAATGAATAATGAGTTGCTTCGCCCTCACGAATACTTTGATAATATTTTGAAACTCAGTGAAGCTGCTCTCAAGTACTTTATATTATTTACTATTGAAAACTAACATGTGGTTTAACCACTATAATTCGAGCTAGGAACGAAGTAGTTTTGTTCTCTTAATACATTTTAATGTACTCTCAGAAATTATCTTAGTTATTTCTGACCTAAGCCTCAGAAGACACACTCTAAATAATTTGCTTTGATTAAAATAAGATTCTACAGAATTAGCACGTTTTTTTTTTTTTTTTGTAGGAAAAATAATTTTAGCATACCTGGCCTTTTTGATAAAATTAAAGTTTACAAAATGGTAATCAGAAGCCACAATTAAAGACAATAAAGCCAAAGAACAACGAAGGAATGACTGGATGTGCATAAATGTAGCATTTACCATTTTAAAAACACGACTTATTGAAACTATTTTATAGGATTACAGAACCTCAGTATCAAAGCTAATATGATAGTGCTAAATGAAGTTAGTAGTAATAAAAGAAAGTTCACTTTGAAGTAATTTTCCGTAAGCTGGTGAAGAGCGTTTTAGTCTCAGAAGTAGAGACCAAGATTCTGCAGGATGAAATATAAATGTTGGGGTGGTACTTAAAGTGACATTAAGGTATCAAATTAGATATCAGAAGATTGGAAAAGACACAGAAACAAACGAAACATTAATACACAACAATGCTCAGATTAACATAGAATAATAGGCTGTGAATTGTTTGTACTACTACTATTTGCTGGTGCAAATCCACCAAATTGTGGGAATGCTGATTTTGGCGTTTCACTCGCTGTTCCAATATATCCCACAAATTTTCGATTGGATTCAAGTCGGGTGAGTTTGAGGGCCAATCGAGATGTGACAAGGTGCGTATGTGTTCCTCCAACCAGCCCAACACTCTTCTGACCGATGAACCCTGCAGTTGTCATCTTGAAATAAAGGGGAGGCAACAACACAATCATCACAGAGATATTGAATAAGTGGCAACACCTGCTCATCCAGAAAGTTCAAATGAACATGCTGGTTCATCCTATTGGTTACCTCATGGAGCGTGCCCAATCAATGGTAAGAATAACATGACGGACCCACCTCCGGCTTCAATCTGAAACTGTACACACAATCCGGATGAAATGCTTCATGTGGCCGACGGTGCACCCGATGACGTGCGTTATTGAATAGAGGCAAAAACGTGATTCATCGGACCACATGACATTCCACTTCACCTAATGTCCACATTTTGTGATTTTAGCCCACTGAAGTCGCGCGGGTTTACGTGTCTCTATAAGCAAGGGCCTCCTTCGAGGTTTCCAACTCCAAATGCTCATAGAATGCTGTTCCCGCCGAAAGGTCCTTTCACTAACAGTTCGGGATGGACCTGCATTCACGGACTGGAGCAATTGCTGTTGGGTTCGAAAGCGATTTACATTTACCAGCCGCGAAAATCGTCTCCGGTCCCTCTCAGTCATGGTGCTTTTCCGACCACAGTTCCGACGTCGTATTTCGTGGCCACGTGTATTGTACCACTGCTTGTAGACGCGTTGGACAGTCCGCTTCGACACACCAACAAATTTGGACACTTCACCTACCGTATGGCCATGGGCACGGCCAAACACGATTGCCCCCATTTTGCCCCTCTGTAACGTCCTTACATTTCCCCATGTTGCACTACACTGAATGTTTGACACACCACATCTCACCGCTTGCTACGACCCTCTGATCATGTAGCGATAGTGGGCGTGCACTTAACCACATGACTCGATCACAGTACCATCTGTCGGGTCGCAAAGATTCATCGCTGATTTCTATAGATGGTGACTAATTTTTATCCGGTGAGCATATTTTGCGCGAAGCATATTTATATCACCTTTTTATTAGTATGAGTAGATACATAATCCTTCATCCTCTCTCTCTCTCTCTCTCTCTCTCTCTCTCTCTCTCTCTCTCTCTCTCTCTCTCTGCAGTTGCTACCAGTATATTACATTTTCAAAGTAATGAATAAAAGGAAGCATTTAGCATGTAAGTAAGAATGACTGGTCACTTGAATAGTCCCCAGTGTTATGTAAACATATCAAGCAAATGCTGCTCAATCCGGATAATCATCTTTTTCTGTACAGCTGGTAAGGCACACCGCAACACAGGTACCAGAAGATAATTAACCTTAAGGTAAGCGTTGGGGACGTCCAAAATCCAAAGATGTTAGCCTGAGTCTACCTAAGGAGTAAAAGTGCAATAGGCTCAAAGCTACGCAACAGCGCAGTTCGTCGTCCATAGAGGTTACAGTCTTGTGAAGAGCTCATTCTAATAGGCAGATCCGTTCATTGCCTGGATGGTTTTGGTCACTTCTTCATATTGTATGCTACGTTGTAAAGTGGTGAGGACAAATTGATGCACATTGCGCCACACGTGGCACCAGTTGTAGAATGGGCATTACAGCTGAAACAGGAGAGTTACATAGCGCGGATTGTGGCTGGTCCGTTGGAAAGATCAATTAAGGCAATTAACAGCCAGCTCGAGGAGGTTTTTCGTTGTGACCTCCTGCGACGACAAGCTTCGAAGATGTAGTAGGTTCTGAGTCCAGTGCGTCGGTAATATTGAGGTGAGAAAGTCACTACTCTAAGGATCTCCATTGTAGTGTAGATTTGACCAGTTGCTTTTTAAGAACAGAAATCAGCCTTTAGCAGTGAATCAACCACTATGATACCTTTAGTACTGAGAGGAAGTGCACGTTGCTGTCTGGATACTCGTAGTAGATGATTCTTTCAAATAAATAATCCAGAGGCGGACTTAAGTTTATGGACAGACATATGAGGAGGAAGAGGGAGAGGAGGAGGAGGAGGAGGAGGAGGAGGAGGCTGAGATACCAATTGCGAGGTAAGGCATAGGGGTTGACAAATTTAATACGGTATATCAAGTTGATAGAACGCCACAAGTAAGAGGTAGCCAATGTTACCCACTATAGGATTCTAGATATGATGAACGCTACAGAAATACTAGATAGGAGTATGAAACCTAGAATTTTGAAAGAAGCGGACAATGGTAACCAAAATGGTGCAAACTGGGAAGTAGGACAAGGACTATAGTGTTTGTCTTACTGACGTTGAGAACCACTACAGAGTTCTGACAACACTCATCAATGGCCATATGCTTATTCCGGAGCTGAGATCCTTAAAATGCAGTATTACACACATAATCGGCAACGGTACGTATCAGGATCCTCGTATCAGAGAAAAGAAACCTGCATGCTGCGCAGAGGAGGCCTAACAAAGGCTACAATGAGATGTACTACCCGGCAAAGCCATGAAGCATATCGGAAATAATGTGAAACTGCACAGATGTTTAAGCGAGGTTATCGCACAAACTTGGCTAGACGGTGTGTGTACACTCTGTTCAGATGCAATCATATCTTCAGGGCAGCAACGCCTCATATATCTGCAGGTGCGAGAGATCATCTATTAGTGTTTTATCACTGGTTACACGCCAAGTTACTGTTCTTTCGCTCTTCTAATAAACAAGATAAGAAGCGACCATAACGCTCGACAGCCAAGATCAATTTCTCCTCAAAGCTTTGTCAAGTAATACTGCTAAAGGACAAATCTGTCTCGAGATGCACTAAATGAAGTGACCATAAACTATGCTGGCTGGTGGGGTAAAAGGCGACAATATCCCGCACGAGTTTTGAGCTTAGCAATAGTTTTAACAGGCAATCGTGATCCATACGATGAAATGCGTTATAAAAGTTTATGGAGATGAGCACTCTACTCACACCTGAAAAGTGAGTGTCACTGACAGGATCCCTGGTGACCGCATGTGGTGGGCAAAGCGGGTTTCCTCTGGGTTCTCCGGTTTCCTCCGCCATCTCATTCAACCGGTGCTCCCTCTTCATTCCACGTATCATCAGTGTCACAGCCTGCCATGCCGCATGTAGTAAAAAACAGCGTTAACACTGCCAAAACTGACAGGATCACGCAATACACATAAAGGATGTAAGATATTGCCATCATGTCTAACGAATTTCTGGAAAGGAGCAGGAAGTTCTGCCACTAACGGAGAAATACGGTGTTCAATGCAGCGCATACCTAAGTTATAATTATAGTTTAATATAAGTATTAGAGCACGATAGTTTGTTACATTTGGGGTGTGCGCACTTGAGGATTATAACAATATTATGCCATTGGTAAAGCGAGAAGGAAACTTGGAGGTGTTCAGCGTTCGGTTAAACACCTCAAGGATACTGCTCCTCAACAAGTGCCGAAATTCCTAGCACAATTCTATAGGTAGGCCATCCACTCTCTGAGACTTATTACACGAAGAAGTAGCCAAGGTCTTGCTTAATTTAAGCATAGAACACGGGGGGTGAAGAAATTAGGTTCGCAATAGAGATGTATGTTAACATCAGCTGAGGACGAGTAGAGCAGCCGTAAGTAGTCGTGCAGGACTTTGCAGGCTCACCATTCCGACTTATCGCTCTTGTCAGAGAGGACAGATCTCCGGAATGTGTAAGAGTTGGATATTCAGCTTCGAACAGCTACGGGCATAAGCTTGTAGACTGCAGGCATCACAACTGTGATTAGATAATCAAATAGCTTAGAAGCTCAGAGGGACACATGTGAACACTTCTCAAGAGAAGATCAGCGATATAAATACATCAACTCTAACTTCGGCGGCGTCGTGGCCGAGCAGTTAGGCCATTCGCCTATCACCACATGCCAGGGACCCGCATGTGGTATTCCTCGTGGACGAAGCGGCGTCTGGGCGAGATTTCTCCGGGTTCTCCGGTTTCTCCGCCACTCATTCCACCAATTACTCCATCATCACCTTTCCAATCATCCATTTTGCCTGCATTTCATATTGTACTCTTCATCACTCTCATACCTGGTGCTGGGCTGATCACCCACTTACAGGTGTTCACTCTGTCCGGGCCATAGGTTCGTCTGCTCCCCGACAGGCACCTGACCCTAGGTGCAGGCTTGTAGGTCCTAGGGGTTGTAAGTAATTCATACGGGGAGGGTAGCCAGATAGAAAAGAAGTCTAATTTCGGCGCCTGTAAGTACATAAAGAGGCCACTGCAGTGCTTTTCTGTTACTTTGCACTTTCCAATGTGGTTCATAGCAGATAAAACTGTGTTTAAATATCCACCGAGAAGAACCTGGGGAGTCAAGGAGAATAGGGAAGTTAAACCCTGGCATCCTTTTGCTTGACGGCACATTGTATTGAGGAAAGTAACATTTTTGATAGCAACATTTTTGCATTGGAAATCCTATGTCCTGCGTACAATTTCATATTGGAGATTGTTTTTAATATGAATGCCGTACCTTGGATGTTGAAGTTGGTATTCAGTTCCGCATTATAGCCAAAACAATCAGACAGAAACGGTTAGCTGGCCTCCTAAACATCAATGTCAACATCCGAAGTGAGGAGTGTGTGCGCAAGAACTTGAAACCTTTCTGGCTATTGTATGCTACAGGCATTTAGTATGACTATATAATAATAATAATAATAATAATAATAATAATAATAATAATAATAATAATAATAATAATAATAATAATAATAATAATAATAATAATAATAATAATAATAATAATAATAATAATAATAATAATAATAATAATAATAATAATAATAATAATAATAATAATAATAATAATAATAATAATAATAATAATAATAATAATAATAATAATAATAATAATAATAATAATAATAATAATAATAATAATAATAATAATAATAATAATAATAATAATAATAATAATAATAATAATAATAATAATAATAATAATAATAATAATAATAATAATAATAATAATAATAATAATAATAATAATAATAATAATAATAATAATAATAATAATAATAATAATAATAATAATAATAATAATAATAATAATAATAATAATAATAATAATAATAATAATAATAATAATAATAATAATAATAATAATAATAATAATAATAATAATAATAAAGCATTAACAAAAGAAAATTAAGAATATAACCAATAACAACTATAATGGAAGAGTCTTCATGGAGGGACATTAGGTACTACCTCTGATCTTGAATTTATTCGTCCTATCTGCATCCGTCGTAACATGTTCAGCAGAGGTAGAAGATTGCTGCGAATTTCTGGAATCCAAACAACGATATTACTACCTGGTTTCGTAAACCAGGAACTCCATTTGAGATATTTCGCTCTAATTCATATGAAACACGCTGTGAGAAATTGCGGTCTCAATGTACTCACGAGACAGAGCAGGAGGTAGTGCGTGGTGTAGAGTAGAAACTGGTCATTCCGCTGCGACAGGAGTAAGTTTGGATTGATGAGCTGAAGTGTTAGCGATTGAAAAGACACAGAAGGGTTGCATTTGGCAGGTGAGTCTAGAAGTGGCTGTAGCTCTGAGGTAGTATGTGTAGTGAGGAAGGCTTGGCCATGCCGTTGTGACAACATCGTGGGGTAGGTATATTCAGGCAACATATGGGAGTGGAGAGCGACATGAGACAACCGGTCTAAGCAACTCCAACACTGTAGCGTCGGGAGTCTACATCTTGTCACCTGGTATAAGAACAGACACGGTATGAAACAAATAGCTCGTTAATGATAAAAGTGCTTTGTGTGAGACTTTAACTGTAATTTCCGAGAAGGAGGACGATCTTGGAGTTCTGTTGTTTCTTCACAGGTGTTGTATGTAGGTGGCTGCCCGACGTATTCAATGTCCACCAATGACAACATTTGAAGGGACAGGTTTCTTCAGATCGATCCGGACAGATCATATAAAATAATGCAATCAAAATGCATGTTCTCCGGACCAGTATCAATATTCAATTTCATCTATTACACAATTTCTTTGCAAAACATATTGAATTTTTTCATGAGGCAGATCACGAGGCAAATTAAAAATGTGTACATGAGCATAGAGTGAAGCACCGTGTTCTGTGATGAAGGGTTGGTGACCCTGGTGAGCATGAATCAGTAGGTCAAAAACAACACGATTGTCCATTTAATGCACACTAGCTTACATTCACTCACAAGCCCTATGGTATCTATTTGAGCTTGCTCAATGAGTAACGCCATCGCACCATTGTTGTAGACTGTGGTACGTTTTTGTCAAATGTGGTGCTTAATATATTGATAGGAGTGATCTAATGCTCAGAATGTACCACCTGGCATAGTTGAGGCATATTGAGCGCTAGGATCGCTTCTTATCTTGTTTACCTATTAAAACAGCGAAATAACACTAACTTGGCGTATAGTCTGTCATAAAACACAAATAGATGATCTCTCGTGCCCACCTTACTGTCCTGAAGACACGATTGCATCTGAACAGAGTGTACGTACACCGTCTCGCCGCATTTGTGCGATAAGCTGACGTAAACAGCTGGGCAGTTTCACATTCTCTCCGATAGGTACGTCTCATGGCTCTGTCAAGTAACAGAAACCACAGGGGAACTGAGGATCAACTCATCAAGACAACCACATGACGAACCAAACGAAAACACGGTGGCATCATTAGGCGACAGCAAAGACACAAACACAAAGGAGGTAGCAATAAACAAAATGTCCGTTCACCGCTACGCTCGCCTGACATCAAACAAGGTCGAGCTATCGCCTCGTGCTAACAATGTAGCAGTGAAGATGTTCAAAATAATGTTGCGTTCGTTTAATTATTCTTACCAAAATAAGCGTTAAAACAACACAGCCATTATATTGCTCCGCTCACCACTTCTATCAGTGTATGAAATACGGCAATTTGTTGATTGCAAACTACGATTGGATCTGATTTCCGTCCTTCTCTCGGCTATACCACGCAACATTCACGCCGGACCTAATTTGAAATTCATCCACCAATCAAGCATTTCCGCTTTATGGAGGGTTTGCAAGATGCGAGGGTGGAAAAGTGAGAGGGAACGAGCTAGCGTAGGGGAAAACCGACCAAAGTGGAGGGCTAAATGACAAAGGGTAAGTATTGCGGTTGAACTAAATCTACCCTTATAATCTGTTACGTTGGTTAGGATAATTAGCTTTGGTTTAAGTTTAGCTTACATGCATTATTTATCTTTTTTACTTGTTTAAATGGTATGTTTTAACGGCTACACTTTGGTATTCATATATCTGATTGTTTACATGGCCAGTGCCCAGTAGTTCCCAATGAAGGGTACATACGAACCTGAACACAATGATGTTTCACGAGTGCATTCCGAACGATGCGTGCACTGTTTCCTACAATATGAGTCCTTACTCTATTGGTCTACTTAGGGGCAGTGGTACGTGTGCCAAACTCAATATCGTGTTAAACTACATACATGGGGGGGGGGGGGGGTTAATTCTGCATGAGGCACTGAAAATTACACCGTTAATTCAATAAATGTTTTTCTGACATGCTGATAATACAGCATTTGTAATACCACTTCTTAATTTTTGACAATAGTCTTTTTAAGTGAGGTCTTAAAGTTAAAAAGCTATGTTATTAGTTAGGGACACTTACTTACCACAATTTTGTTTACAGATATTTCATTTTTTTTTAAATATAAAGCACTGAATGATGAACAATATGAATGGATTAGGTTTCCTATTGAGTGAGCTCTGAGAAAAAGAGTGTGTAGATAAAAGAACATTATTGCACTTAAAATGCACACGTTTTGATTTTTGAAAATGCTATATATTGCATATAAAAATTATCCTTCCGGTCACAGCGTTAAACTAAATAGTTTATGACATCACAAGAAATTCAGCCCTGTAACATAAGTAGTTTCTGAGAAAAAGTATCCAAAACTGTAACATTTAAACTTGCGCAAAATGCAATAAACGAAATTAATGTGTTTTTTGACTAACTCACCAAAATTTAAAACATTCCTGTACCATAATCTCCTCCTCCTCCTCCTCCTCTTCTTCTTCTTCTTCTTCTTCTTCTTCTTCTAGTTCCTTTTCTTGGTTCTAGCCTCGCTGGGCAATTCTTGAGCAACTTTTAGAGCAGTTATAAAGTTATAGCAAATTTAATATGGATGGTGATACTGATATTTAAAAGGGGCGTGACACAGCAGACGCTGTACTTGAATTTCCTTTTAAGCGGCTTATAGGTATATTAAAAACACCCATATTATAATAAATAATTGTATTCGCAAAGTATCGTACATTTTTGTAAGTCATAAAATAAAAAATCGATGTTTGAGTCATTCACACGTAATACTGTCCTTAAACGTTGTCGGTCTAGATGGTATAGTTGGTTAGGCGCAGGACTATGGGTAAAAGGATCGCGGGTTCAATCTTGGCCCAGACCGCTGGCTTTTAAGTATGCTTAAAAGCAACAGCCTCATGTCATTAGATTTAGTGGCATGTTACAATTCCTGTGGGACGAAATCCCGGCACACCGGTGGCGCTTATATCATCCTGACGATTGACAACGTCGTCAACAAATAGAATATTTTATTTTAGTTAAATGTTAGCTTTCCCACAATTCTTAACATATTAGCTATCCGTTCACGGAACCTTAGTTAAGTGAACAAACCTCTTAGGTAGCATACATAATCATCCCCCCTCGTCTAACATTACACTTATCTCTCATTACTAATGACAAAGTATCGGAAATAGGAAATGTTGGGCTTTAATATAAATTTGTTGTCATAAGTTTGGTCCACCAGCCGAGTTGAAACTCGTGTAATAGCATTGAGTTAGAACAATGTTGATGAAAGCATGGTAATGGCATTAACCACTTTACTGGGACACACTGCACAGACAATGGCCTCATGGTGCTGAATGGGCTGCAGCGACGTTATTGGCTTAGTATTGTAGGACCGTGGTGTGATCTGTCGAGAAGTCTGCTCATTATTCACATGATTCCTACTCAGTTTCTGTCATTTTAGAGAACAACAAACAAGCAGGAGGCAATCCCAAATAATACTTATGCATTAAGCATGACAACTTCATTTTTTAAACAGCGAAATCCAAAATCATGTTCATAGACTAAAGAAAATAAGAAATCGGTACAGAGACATAAACGCAAACGTTGAGGGGACAGATAGAGGTAGGTACATAAGCACAGACACGTTCAAACAAGACACCAAGGTTACGTGCAAACCGTGACAAAAAATTAACGTCTTTAGCAGTGTAAACAGTAATGACTAGGCTTCCGACCCGGTTGCATGTGGTCGGCATTTCAATTATGTTTCCAGGGTGGTTTTGTGACCTAGCACACGTTGGGTAGGGGTGGTACAGTCGCATTACCTTACGAACAGGTTACTATAGCGGTGTGTCACCCTCCACTTCCCCATCTCCTCTACTGTCAGCAAAGAAATACACTAAAGTGGCTCTCGTGTGTAACCCGGACCAGAGCCTAGTAATGACGTATACCTGTATGAAATTAGTGATGAACCAATGCTGATAATAACACATCACATTCTGAACATTTATCTCGATGAACCAAATACAGATGCTCATAGTAAGTGTAAAATGACATGAAATTGTTGTGATGAAATCAGCAGCAGCTGCCTGGGTAACCTGGCTGACACGCGGTAGGCAAGTAGGTATTTACCTACAGAGAGATATTAAGTGCTGAAACAAGACAAAGTAGCCTGTGCTTGACGTCTGAATCCCATTTAGCCGCAAGACTTTGGCTGTTTTTAAGTATTTGTAGAGAAACACTAAGGAGAATACCTTAAATATAAAACTTTTTTTAGGAATTTCTCATGAAACTTACTGTTGTAACATAATTTTCATTTCCATTTTGCGCTCAGCAAATTCTGTCTGTAATGACATAGGTACTATGAACCAAAATAACATTACAATGCGAAGCTCCATCCAAAACTGATAAGGCTAAATTTGTTGGTTTATTGTGTGCTGTTATGAAAACTTAAAAGTATACAAAACTTTGCCAATAAATGCTATTCAGATAAAGAAGTCACATTTTTCACCCAAACCCTTGGAAAAAAGTGTGAAGGTACCTCAGACTTTAACAATCTTCTCCTAAAATGAACGCAGCTAAATCCCTATCAGGTTTATAAAACGTAAAGGAATAATGGCATTACAGCATATGTTTTGCCCTCAAATAGCATCATAGCATAGAATAATTGCTATTGAAATGTGAGCAGTGGACAGTTGAGGCTATATGCAGCAACCGCTGGTATACCTACCTACAGGCTATCGTACAAATGAGCACCGTGTCCTGAGAGCCCAAGCTTGTCCAAACATCCCACCTCCACCAACACGTACTTCTCAGGCATTTCACTACCTATGACTGTACTCAGTAGTGAATTTTAAACTTCTACCTACAGGTTGATACTGTCCCTATCTATATCTACATATGTGGTGGGTTGTGTGACAGTTACACGGAATAGATCAAATCCGCTAGCTAAAAGTTTGGAAATGCAATGAATATGCAACAACAGCAGGAATTGAAAGAATTTGATGTAGGTAGGTAGGTATGAAGCAGAAGCAGAGCAAAGTGCACCATCGCCCGCCAGCCCGCCCCACCTGTATCCCCGTTATCATTAACACGGCTGTTGCTAGTAGTACAGCGTTGCAGTTGGAATGTGTTGCTTTGTGATTTGTAGATCAATAACATGCGAGTAGCGCTGTACAGTTTGATTGGCTGTTTGGCCGCAGATTGCTCGCATCCCCTCCCCAATCTAATATGTACTCTAATCCAGAGCTTTCAAACGATGACACGCGGACGAATAACAGTATCCAATCTTCCGTTGCTGCTCTGTCATGTCTAGCCTTTTATACACTACCACAATCTCGCAAATAGACAATATTTTGTAACAATTTACCTTTTTGTAAGTCCTCCAATTACATTTTTGTCGTTATCAACAACCTTCCTTTGGGTTTTACTCAACAAAATTGTTGGCAGATTAAACTTGCACTATTTGTCTATTTTGGAGTCTATTATTAAAACGACACTAAATGCAGTTGTATAAACTAAACAAAGCTATTACTATGTAAAATGAGCTCTTCTCCAGCGTCATTTGAAATGAATGCCCATTAAAGCAAATTTTAAATGAAAGAGTACATGGTTGAAAGAGTAGTAAGAATAGATAGGTAAGATTTGATAATTGCTCCGTATTGGAACCAAAAGTAATAGTTTCGTGATCTGTACATTTCAAATGTGTCACGTGCTCGTGCTGTTCTACTCGATCTCTCCAGTTTTAACGTAGGTACATATGCACCAAGCGAAGTGATAGGTAGTCGCGAAAAACCTAGGCAGAAGAATTTCAGACTATTGGTTTGGGTACCAATGTAAAGTCACAATTAGGTACGTGACGTGAAATGAAGAAATTAATGAAGGTAGGCATATCACTAGTTCGGATTGCTAGCACATGATGAATATTATCTTCAAGAGGCAATCATTCTCAATTTTATTATTTTAAGTTTGACAAGAAGCTGTTCCATTTCCCACTAGATGTCTATGAAACAAAAGAATTACAGTAGATTGAAGCTATGTTGACTCGGCAGCTCGATAGTTACTGTTCCACGCTGCTTAGTTGGAATATACCTACAAGTGTAACCTCACATAGCGCCAAGCAAATTATTCATATCACACTGGAAATTGGAGAATTCCAACGTTTACAATTACAACATTCTCCTGTTCCCTTCAATTATATATTAAAGCAATGTAAAAACACACATGTAATTCAAATTACATTTTCCTTAATTTGAAGTTTTTGTTCAAAAATATTAGTCGAAAATTATTCTAAACGCTCAAATTTAATACAACCTTGTCCATGCGTTTCCGCAAAAGAGATGATTGCTCCGGGTTGTTTGGAATGTCGTTTCCTAGCTGCCGGCCTTGAGCTTCTATACCTGTTCCCACATCCCCTTGTTTAAAACACGCAGGTACTACGCATTTAGTTGTTACTGTACACTGTGTTACAAATCAATGCCACCATGTCTCTCAGCACCGCGTGTCCAGTACAAGACTAACTTTTGCGGGAAAAGCCGCCAAACGGAAAATCCCAATGAATATACGATGTGTACCTATACCTTATTGTTAAAATGTCAATTTGAGACGTAACTTTTGTAATTCGAATTTTTGGATATTCCAAACTTTTTCTTGTCCCTTCAGCTTCGAATTATCCAAGTTCCAGTGTAAAACTTAGTTGACTTAATTTCTGTTCCTTTATTTTTTTAATCCCATTTACCACACGTTGGACTTCATGGTACGTTGAGTTCATCGTCGTCTCGGCTGAAAACGATGTGTTGATTTAGTTTAAGACCGCAGCAAGAGTGGAAGCAGAAACGTGTTTGGTGACACCACTGCAACCTGAAGGTACTCCTGCAGGCCGGGAATGTGTGTGACTGCATTTGTACAACACAGAGCCGCTGCATTATAGCACCGAGCCCTGTTAATTGGAAAACTAGCTGCAGGTAATTAGCCTTTCACAACTCTCAGACCGCCTCTTCTTCCCTCGCGACCTCATGTTTCTTCTCCTGGATCTGCCGTGCTTCCTCGATCATCATTTATACCTATCATTTGGGCGCAGTTTTAACCTTTATATTGGATACTAATACCATGTTGTACTTCGTTATTTATAGGTACATGCATTAAGCGGCCCTGCAACTCAAATTTGAGTTTTCTATATTTTTATAGGTATGAAATCACTACTTTGCACACTTAAGCTTGTTTGTGCTATAAACTACAACGCAAAGTTCCAGCACAATCTGTTTTACACTTTTGAGGGCATTAATTATTCAATTTATTCACAATGCGAAAATACCTTAATATTCAAAATATTCCACGAGCAGCAAAAACTGAACTATCACAACAGTTTTGTTATTTTATAAACCAATTGCCTAACAAACACTACCAATCTCTGGCAGGAAGAAAACACAATTATTTTTAAACTAATTAAGTAACTAATTTCCTTGCTTTGATGGGCATTGAAAAAAATTTTAGAACCTTTTTTCTGTATTTAATGGCCTTAAAGCTAAACAGATTTCCAGATTTTGAAACCAACGACTGAAGTTGATGTCACATAAATGGAGCACATGATGAACAAATTCTGGGAGCATAACACAAAGTTATTGGGGAACACTGAGGTATATGCATAAAGCTAAAAATCGTTAATTTGATAATTGTTCGGTCATTTTTCAGCCCCAGGCTCCTTAAGCTGTCAATGTTTAATGAAATTTATATGCATATTACTTTTCTCGTTTAGGTTTGCTATCGCTGCTGAATATTGACATGACTTGTTCTGATATTCTCAGATTGCAGGGTGGTACAAAGAAGACGTGCAGCCAGCAGACTTGTTGGCAAACTTAAACGAAGTAAATAATATAAGCATTGATCTGAAATGACGTGGCAAGTGCTCGAAACAGAGCGAATAAGGTAAAGTTAGGGTGGTGCGCGTAGCTGGCAGGTATGTGTGAAAGGATTAAAGATGTAGTGCAACGCACCATCTCTGAAGCGTGTCGTACAGAAGGGTACCTCACGCGAGATAGAAGCAAGATTTCAATGGACGTATTTCTCGTGTAATCAGTTTCCAAGATCACAGGCCGCTCATATATCTCCACCTCCCTGACAAGATAGTAAATCTTATAAGTGTATTACTCACTCGCTACCAAGGGTGCAAAGGAGGTGACAAGTGAGAAACTTTCCCACTCTATCTCTCGCTCTTTCTCCGTTTCTTTGTCTCTGTACACAGCAAGCCCAAATCCACACAAAAACCTACTTACCTATGTGGGCAAAAAATACAAATATTATCTTCTTATATTCTTAAGTGTTGTGTGTAAAGTCGCCCGTAGATATGTTACACTATATAGGCATTCTGGTAAGTGGTAGTTGAGCCTTATATTTCTCTTACCGAGCGGTAAGTCTATGGCCTGTATTCGGGAAATCGCGGATTCGATCCCCGAGGCCAACCTTCCTCACCCATGGTTTTTTCGGAGGCTTCCCCTGGTCGCCAGATGAATCCTGGGAAGGATTTCCATATCCTCCTAATTTCCTGTCCCTACATTTCCTTTCAGCCTTCATCCCGTTAGGGTTCTTTCAGGGTTGGAAGCGTAGGCGAGTGCTGCGCTCTGGAAATCTCGTCCCCCGGTTTCCGGGCACCCCAAAGGATGGTACAAGCCCGAGAAGGGGGGGGGGGGGGTGGGATCGGTTTCCAAGTCCCTTGTCCCATTTGGGAGTAAAAACCCGAAGGGGTGGGAGAGAAACCGGGCTGAAACAGCCTCCGTCGGGGTGCTTCTAACTAGGCAGCGTTCTGGTTGCCCTTAGGTTCATCCTCCCGGGGATGTTCCGTCAGGGGCATGGGCACAAAAAGATCCACTTCCGTCGAGGTGTTAAGTCCCCTTCCGCAAGTTTCCACACAGTCATAGAGTCATATATTTATCTTAATTGTCCACTAACAGAGCACTTAACGTGTATGAAGTTAACCAAAGTTGGCTATTCACTGCAAAACCAGTTTAAGACACAAAAACCTTTTCAAATACTGTACTTTCATAATAAACGCTGCATCAAGGTTTTAAACATGTTTAAATCTTCGCTATATGCTTGCTAGGCATATACCTATGAGACATCTTTGTAAACTAGCTAAAATATGCACTATGGATATGGTTTAAATCAAAATTATTTTGTTGTTTAACGACGCTGTCAACTACCAGGATCATCTCAGCATCGCCAGTGTGCCGGAATTTCCTCCCTCAAGAGTTTTTTTACATGCCAGTAAATCTAATGACATGGAGCTGTTGTTTTTACGCACACTTAAAACCATCGGTCTGGGCCGGATTTGAACCCGCGACCTTTGGATCAGTAGGCCAGTGTCTAACCAACTGAGTCACCCAGACTGACTATGGACCTGGTGTATACATAAACTAAGCGTAAAATCGCTCTCCTCTTAGAAGCCAACTTGATGTAAACATATGACGTAATTAATCAGCCCGCGCTACGCGGAAAACAAAGCGCACTATAATATATTCTGATGTCGACCACGGCGCACAGCAAAGGACGGTCGGTGCCGAGCTGCCCACCTCACTGGTGGTGCGTGTATCAAAGGTGCTCAAGGTCAGACTACCTCGCGCGACTATTGTGGACACGTGACACTCAAAGAGGCAGAATGAATAGGTCATTCGAGAAGTGTCCAGCTGCTGGCATATTTGTAGAAATTCGAGAAAGGTCCTTGTTACGTCATCCTCGCCTTATAAAGAGGCGAGGAAACGATCAACGGCCGTGAGATATAGACATGAGTCGAGAGTCAGTCAGTTTTCAGTTTTAGTGTGTGTGCCTCAGCTGCGTTTGTACAGTCGCATCAAAATGAAGATAGCGACGCAGTTAACGAGTCTGAGTGTCGAGTGACTATCGTTCAAGGCAGCTGTTTGAACGACAGAGAAAGTGAAGAAAGACAAAGGAGTGACTCAAAGTTTACGAGAAGAAAACAGTTGTGAATTGTACTATCACGAAGGACTGTAGACTGTGTTAGCGTCAGTAAAAGGGAACTATTTTATGCAAAAGTTTTAGAAGGAAATAAAGTGAGGAAAGGAGTGAATCAACGTATCGAGAAGAAAGCAGTTGTGAATTGTACTATCACGAAGGACTAGACCGTGTTAGCGTCAGCAAAAGGGAACTGTGTTGTTTACGAGTTCTCTTGTGCATAATGATGGACAGTTAGTTGTTCATAGCTGATATGAACAC
Source organism: Tenodera sinensis (assembly GCA_030765045.1). NCBI lineage: Eukaryota > Metazoa > Arthropoda > Insecta > Mantodea > Mantidae > Tenodera > Tenodera sinensis. Next base: position 156,092,937 of record CM060964.1, read on the forward strand.
AAGCCTAACCCGGAGGGACACGAAGTGTTTGTTTACATCAAGTCCGGTTCTATGGCTGGAACGACTATAGTTATGTTTGTAGGCTGAGAAATGATAAACTATGATCAGTTCTAATCATTACTGGATGCTGTATAGTCGTCTCCCCTAGAAAAGGAAGCAGTTTTCGGTGATGGCATTACACTCCTTAAATGTCAGACGTGATATGTTGTGACAGACTAATTGATTTGGGAATAGGAAATAGGAATTAAAATGTGCTGAGATAATAACGGTGGGCGGTACCATGAACAGTAGACTACAGTTCTATGTAAATAATATTTTTATGAGGATGTACGTTTTTTTATTGTTATAACTACTCATTTGGTGTTTTCTTCGGTGTGGTATATTTTTGAACACACAATTATTTATATGGTACAAATTATTCCAACGACTAAAGACTTCTAGCTATCATGGAAGCAATGAAGATACGCGACCAAGCTTGGACCAATGAAATCCGCATGTATTGCCCCTGAACCGAACCGTTTTAAGGAGAGAGCGACGAAAAACATTTCGAAAAAATCTTATTGTTGCACTCACATGACTTTCTCTACTCTTGTACTAACTATTCCTACAAACTCTTATTCCTCTATCTTCTTCATGTTAGTTGAGGTAAACATTTGCTGAAATGATCTTATTGCTTATTTTCTTGTAGGTACAAGAGGAATATGGGAATACAGTAGACTTTGTGCAATAGTCAAATCTTTTAATGCTGGTCGCTATATGAAGACTGTGAAATTCCGTTCTCTTCACACAGTGAAGAAATGAAAAAGTGAATAACGACAATCCATTTGAGAAAAGTATATCTAAGTATTGCAAAACTCACACATATAACAAGAAATATTTCCGAAATTGTTCACTCTACAAAAAAAAAAAAAAAAGCTAATTTGGACATAAATTGTGTGTTTTAACGAGATCTACATCTTTTGCACAGTAAGATTTGCTCTCTTACAGTTTACCAGTTATGCAAAAGTCATTCAGGAGTAAACAGGACTACATGGGCTATGGCGAAGAAATTCAAAATATACATTTAATTTGCCATAAAAATATCTCAAGCATATGGCATCTTAATCAAAATTGTTAGAGCCATTTTGAGTAAATTAAAACTTTCGAAACATTTTCAATTTTAAGGATGTTATCGGTTGAGGGTATTTTCTTAGAAATTTTCATCCCGCACCCTTAGAATATGGTGAACTTAAATACCGAGTTTGGTATCTGACTTTTCATGTTTGAGGTATGCTGTTGACACACATGCACATACACACACGCGCGCGCGCGCACACATGCACGCACACAGACATACACACATACTACCCCTAGGTCGGTAAGCATCAACTCGGAACAATCCCACCAGCTAGGCTGTGTGCCATGGGCAGTAAGAACAGAAGCTAAAGCGCTACTCGTACATCTCCAGTTGGGCTAAAATGCTAAAATGTTGGGATGATAGAGGAGGTAAAAATAAACATCTGTCTTATTGTATAGGTATATAAACAATCCTCCAGACGAACTTGAATGTGATCTAATGTTGTTCAAACAGTCTTCAATTTAATTGAATGTACAATTTATCACTGCGAACTAATGACTCCCAGATATGCCTAAGAATATGAGAAGTTTGTCCGACGAAAGAATCAAAATGGAATTTCAGTAGCGTATTTAAGCATAGAGTTTTTGTTGTCCCTTGTGTTTATTCACACACAGAGACACAAAAGTGAGTGAGCCACTGTGTGAGTGTGAGTTAGTGAGTGAGTGTGTAAGTGAGTGAGTGTGTTTGAGTCAGCGGGTGTGAGCGAGTGAGTGTGAGAGAGTTAGTGAGTGTGTGAGTGAGCGAGTGAGTGTGTATGAGTGAGTGACTGAGTTAACGAGTGATTGAGTGAGTGTGTGAGTGAGTGAGTGTGTGAGTGAGTGAGTGTGTGAGTGAGTGTGTGAGTGAGTGTGTGTATGTGAGTGAGTGTGTGAGAGAGTGTGAGTGCGTGTGAGTGAGTGTGAGTGAGTGAGTTAGTCAGTGAGAGTCAGTGAGTGTGTGTAAGTGAGTGGGTGTGAGTGAGTGTGTGAGTGAGTGTGTGAGTGAGTGTGTGAGTGAGTGTGTGTGTAACCAAGTGAGTAAGTGAGTGTGTAAGTGAGTGAGTGAGTGTGTGTGTAAGTGAGTGGGTGTGAGCGAGTGGGTGTGAGCGAGTGGGTGTGAGCGAGTGAGTGTGAGTGAGTGTGTGTGTAAGTAAGTGAGTGAGTGTGTAAGTGAGTGAGTGAGTGTGTGTAAGTGAGTGGGTGTGAGTGAGTGGGTGTGAGCGAGTGAGTGTGAGTGTGTGAGTGAGTGTGAGTGTGTGAGTGAGTGGGTATGAGTGAGTGGGTGTGAGTGAGTGGATGTGAGTGAGTGGGTGTGAGCGAGTAAGTGTGAGTGAGTGAGTATGTGTGAGTGAGTGTGTGAGCGAGTGAGTGTGAATGAGTGACTGGGTTAACGAGTGAGTGATTGGGTGAGTGTGTGAGTGAGTGTGTGTGTGAGTGAGTGTGTGAGTGAGTGACTGAGTGTGTGGAATGAGTGAGTGAGTGAGTTAATGAGTGAGCGAGTGAGTGAGTTAATGAGTGAATGAGTAAATGAGTGAGCGAGTGAGTGAGTGAGCGAGTGAGTTAATGAGTGAGTTAATAAGTGAGGGAGTGAGTGAGTGAGTTAATGAGTGAGCGTGTGAATGAGTGAGTGAGTTAATAAATGAGTGTGTGTGTGTGAGTGTGAGTGACTGAGTGACTGAATGTGTGTGAATGAGTGAGTTAATGAGCGAATGAGTGAGTTAATGAGTGAGCGAGTGAGTGAGTTAATGAGTGAGTGTGTGAATGAGTTAATGAGTGAGCGTGTGAATGAGTAAGTTCTTGAGTGAACGAGTGAATAAGTGAGTTAATGAGTGAGTGTGTGTGAGTGAGTGACTGAGTAAGTGAGTGAGTGAGCGAGTGAGTGCATGAGTGTGCGAGTGAGTGTATGAGTGAGCGAAAGAGTAAGGGAGTGAGTGTGTGAGTGAGTTTGTGAGTGAACGAGTGAGTGCTTGAGTGAGTGAAAGAGTAAGCGAGTGAGAAAGCAAGTGAGTGAGCGAGTGAGTGCATGAGAGAGTGCATGAGTGAGTGCATGAGTGAGTGAAAGAGTGAGCAAGTGAGCGAGTGAGTGAGCGAGTGAGTGAGCGAGTGAGTGAGTGCTTGAGTGAGTGCATGAGTGAGCGAAAGAGTGAGCGAGTGAGCGAGTGAGTGAGCGAGTGAGTGAGCAAGTGAGCGAGTGAGTGAGTGAGTGAGCGAGTGAGTGAGCGCATGAGTGAGTGAGTGAGTGAGCGAGTGAGTGAGTGCATGAGTGAGTGAGTGAGCGAGTGAGTGAGTGCATGAGTGAGTGAGTGAGCGAGTGAGTGAGTGCATGAGTGAGCGAGTGTGTGAGTGAGCGAGTGAGTGCATGAGTGAGCGAAAGAGTGAGCAAGTGAGCAAGTGAGTGAGTGAGCAAGTGAGCGAGTGAATGAGTGAGTGTGTGATTGAGCGAATGAGTGAGTGAGTGAGCGAAAGAGTGAGCGGGGTTTAAGGGCTCATTGACAGCAAGATCATTTGAACCGGAGAGCCTGATTTCGAATCCCTTTTGGGCTGAGAGAGCTTTCCGAGAAAGGAAAAAGGAATTCGGAACACTTCGGAGTAGGGCTCGGTTTATTAATCGTCATCAATAATTTCAACCACCGCCTTTACAGGTCTAAAAGGCTCTGCGTTTCTCCCCCCCCCCCCCCCCCCAAAAAAAAATATATATCGATATGTCAAAAAAATAACTAAATAAAATAAGTAAAAAAGAAGCAAATTGCAATTTGACTCAAGTATTTTTCTATAACCATGGTGAGCTTTAAATGCTCAAGTTCAGGGTGAACGCTTATTTGACGTACAGTCCCTGTAATATGTTTTATTGTAACAGAATGCTTTTGTTCCATATATGTTGACAATAGTACAAGGATGTTGCCTTCACTCAAGCAGTTTTTTGAACTGTATTTTAAACTGATATCTGATGATGGTATTTCCATGTTCGGTTAATACCTACATACTTACCTTACATAATTTTGCTATATGTTAATGGATTTCTAAACATACGTACTACGCGCCCTAGCAAGATAAACAGTTAAGGATCACGTAAATTGTTAGAAACCCTGTGGAAAGTAACCAAGGAAAACACACGAACAACAGTTAAACACATACCCTAGAATAAACTAGGAGAAAGGCTTCACAACATATGTCTGTGTTAAGCAACGAATTTTATATACAGTCAGAGATTACTTAATTAGCTTTAACAAACAAACAGTAAGCTGTTTAATTTTAAGTAAACATGCTGAAGTAAATGCTTTGTAGAACCAATTTACTAGGTACATACCTACCTACCAATGCTCCAACAGACTACTGCAACCCACACTGGACTATTAAAAGAAACGTAATTATTACGAAACATGCAAAGACGTTTAATTCTATTGATTGTCTGTCCCCTCCACTGCTAGTGGAAAATTAGTGCAGATATCTCGATAGACCTGCTTACTACGCAGGGGAAGAGCAATGCTTGTTGGTGGGTGTGAAATAAAGGGTGAGCAAAACAAACAGGGGAAAAGAGGAAGGGTTTGGCACGGTTGGCTGCTTAGGGAAGGCAATGAATGGTCAACCGATAGAATGGCCAATTTCTTACCAGTTAGCTGATGGTTTTCTCCAAACGACAACAACTTGTTATCACGTGCCACTTAATGAGGTCGCTTTTTTCGAGGCTATTGTATATGCAGCTTATTCATCTCAGACCAGCAACGCTGGACAAGAAATCGAAATCCAACTGAGTTTGCATAACGGGATGATAACATGGTATTTCTGTTCTATCGAACTCCTCTTCACTACACCAAGGCTGCCATTCCATAACGCTGCAAATGAACAAGAAAAAACAAACAGGTTTTCAGAAGCTTCTAACACAAAGAATATGAAAAGAAGTGCTTTTCTGATCATAATAGGAACTCTCAAAATAGTATATTGATTAACTGAATAAAGGTTACAGTAACAAGGAATGTCTCACATCACAGCAAAAACAAATTTGAAAAGGTGAAAGGACACTCACATGAAGGTAAATCTAAAATTGGAAAACAAGATTTTAACTTTAGTACATTCCTTGTATGATGAGAACTAAGTCCAACTTCAAATATGTTTTTCTGCGTTATCTTAGGCTGAGATTTCTCTACCAGTAAACTTAGTATACCTAATGTTCACTTTCGTTCCTAAATAGCAATATTCAATACAGCAATCTTCAGCTTAGTGTCCAGTTTTATAATCGCATGTCTAGCACGTGTCTCTTTACCCCACTGGACCAATAAGTTGGTAAGGCCAAAGCAGAGTAGGGAACCACCAAATTGTACAAAGTGCTTACATACATAGGAAAGGAAGCCTATGGTGCAGGCATATTCTAAATAATCATATTAAACCATGCTTGTTACGTTCTATGCTTCTTTCTCCCCTGTAGGTACCTACATCTTTATAAAGTACCTACGTTTAGTAACATCAGTTTTCTTATACAGGTTGTCAATTCAGCATATATTTATTACCTATACTATAATAGGTAAGCAATGGAAACCTTCGTGGGCTTTGACTGGCAACATAATATTAATATTAAATAATTTTACATTTATAAATGTAAAATTAAAGTAAACATACTGTTAAATTGCAGGTGATCAGGCTTTAAAAATTGGTAAACTGATATACCTATTACGTGAATCAGATAGCAACTCCCAGAGTAGTTTTAACTATGTTTACATTACCTGCTCATAAAATCTCAGTTATAGTAATAATAATAATAATAATAATAATAATAATAATAATAATAATAATAATAATAATAATAATAATAATAATAATAATAATAATAATAATAATAATAATAATAATAATAATAATAATAATAATAATAATAATAATAATAATAATAATAATAATAATAATAATAATAATAATAATAATAATAATAATAATAATAATAATAATAATAATAATAATAATAATAATAATAATAATAATAATAATAATAATAATAATAATAATAATAATAATAATAATAATAATAGTAATAATAATAATAACAACAAATGTTGGATCGGCTGAATTGCTTTACAGAGGATATAATAAACATTACGGAGTAGTTAGCACACTGTTTGGAGGCGCACATTTGATAAGATAGTGCATAGATGTCGGTCACGCACACTTTGGTAAAAGATTTGAAAATCCAAGGATGAAACATGTACAAGTTGAAAATTTCAGCCTTCTGCCTCCTTATGTGTAAATTCACTAATTCATTAGAAAACTATTTCAATTGTAGGTAGGTACCTGAGGAGCACGTTCTTCGACACTAAATAGTCGAAAAATGGCCGGTGTACACAGGGCCTGGATACATAAACCAATACAATCTGATTTGGCTATGTACCAACAACGTTCATTCATCATCACCCTGAAAACGATTTTCTCCTTTCAGACAAGACCATTTCCTCAAACCTCCGACATGGGTAACAGAAATAACAGGATAATTAACTATGGGTAATAACACTTGTATTCCGCATCTAAAACTAACATTTTGTCAAGGAGTTAATTCAGTTAGTTTCTTAATATTTCTCAGATATGAGCAATGAATCATTATCAGTCATATGGAATTCCTTTTAAAGATTTACCTACACTGCATCAAAATGGATCAATAAGTTCCAATAATAGATACCTACAGGTTTTGTAAATTGCTTTTCACCATTGAGGCTGACGTCAAATCCATGTCGATGATTTGATTTTGGCATATGGGTCAATCCACGTCAAATCGAACACCCGTAAAAGACGACTTTTTCGTAGGAGGTTCAAAATTTTTTTATGAATAATAGGCATCAAATAAGGAGACCCGTATTTTTTTATGTTCGTATTTTTAAATTACTTGCTTAGTAATGGCTATTAGAAACTAAGCAATTTCTGCGCGCACCGTCATATAAAATCACTTGTTACTCTAAGGCCATATAGAGTTGAGAGTTGGGGTTTGGCGCACTGGAAAGGTTAAATATAACACTTTTAACAACTTTCGATCAATCATTATTACACATACATTTTGGACTGTTTTTTTTTTTTTATGGTATATTTTGTAAAACCAAAAATAGAATTTAAATCGATGTGTTAAAAATCTTTAAAAAAAAAAAAATTACACGCGTATTCCCTGACATTTTATCTATAAAATAAGATGTTGAAAACTATGGAGCTTGCATTAGTGCATTTGCTACAATTTTTTTTTTCTGGAGGCCTGCAAGCGCACACGGACGAGTAACAAGCCAGGTGACTGCAGACAGCATGCGAATTGCCGCGTCAGCTATGCTACTCACATAACTTCTTACTAAGGCAGTACAGTCCATGCAGAAAAATGTCTCCAGAATGTACCTTCTTTCTGATACTCCTGTGGCATCTGATACGTGCTTTTGAACTTTTGAATTTTTTTGAAAAACCTTCTGATGTAAGCAGGTCTTTGCTTTCAGCTTCTTCCTTCAGGTACGTCCATACATTTGAAATAATTTTTCTACTCTGACTGTGTAATGTTTTGGTCCCTAATTTAGAACGTACAGGTGCCATAATTGATTTACGCTATGATCAATGTCTTACAAATTCACTATATTCACTCTTTATTGCAAATATCTATGTCTTCAACTTGCACGCTGCACTAAAAAGCACCTTTGAATTAGCAAGACATGCAGACATCACTACCTTCCCCCTCCCGCCACATGTGCATGGTTTCATTCACAGAATTATACAATATGAGCTGATGAAACAGACAAAAGCTATGGATTCGCCAACAGGACTTCCAGTCAAGGTCAGGGGCCAAGAACGATGGATCCAGCTGTGATTTAAAACTACACTCCTTCATTCCTTTGTCAAAAACTGAAGCTTTAGTGAAACAATTTTCTTTCGAAGAAGGAGGTAAAGCTGTGTGTTGTATGGAAACATTAGTTTAAAATGCATATTTTAAAAACATTTTGAAGATGCTAATAGTGCACGTATAACAGTGTGAGCTAGCAGTGTTCTCCTTACTGTACTTTGTAACGTTCATGGAACCTCAAGCAGTGGACAGTTACCGTAATGGAAGGTGGCAATTATGTGAGGTTACTGTAGCCGTCACCGCTGCCTCGCGACTCCGCTGCACTGATTTGCAAAGTTAATTACAGCTGAACTATTAGAGACTCCATTCTGATTTTTTCTGAGAATATTGAATAAACTGCATTGTAATTTTAGTTGTTTTTTTTTTTTTTTTTTTTTTTTTTTCCAGATTTTTAAATGGTCGAGTTTATGTTATTATCTAACTTCAAAACTTTAATCGTATAAAATATAATATTAATAATGATTAATAAAATTTTCTAATAAATACCTTACGAAATACTGCAATTTATCTTTAATTTGAGCCAAAGATCAAGTAATTTGCTTCATTACAATCGGACGTATGATTGATCGAAGAGTGAGGAGCACGCGATTTTTGGGACATTTAAAAAATTAATATCTGCCAAAATAATTTTTTTTTATATAAAACAAAGAAACACGGGTCAAATATATTTTGTTCCAAAACACACAAAAAAAAAATTTAAGAAAATCTGAGATGTCAAGGTCATTTTTTGCCATATTTTGTTCGATTTCACGTGGAATGACTCATATATATCCAAAACATTCGAAAAGAGTTTATTTATTTGAAGGGTAGCTTAGATGGGGGGGGGGGGGCAGATTTATTGAAAATCTTAGTGTTGCATTTTTCAAAGATACTGAACTTAAATACCAAGTTTGGTATTCATCCAACATGCGGTTTTGTTATTTATGTTTTGCTTTTTACACACGCAAATACACCCCCCCCCCACACACACACACACACACACACACACACACACACACACACACACACACACACACACACACACCAGACAGAGCTAAATGTCAGTCGCAGGAGTTAAATATGGAGCAAATGGTGGCCATTAAAAGAGAACGTTTACAAAAAGAATTGCACACATTTTAGATGAACTTAAAAGTAACGCTCATAAAGAAATTGCTGCTATTTCTACAGGAAGCTACAGAATTTAATAGACAATTTACTAAGCAGATGTATGAAGCATTTGAAGAACGAAGGGAAGCATTTCCTTCCTTGATATACTTGAGCAACTTATCATTATTTCTAAGTGTTTATGGCATGTGTGTTAGAAATAAGCTCAGGACCTAACGTATCCCAAGAAACCGGTTTCGTCTAGAACAAACTGTTCACCCCGTACTTATTTCTGTGGACTATAACATATGAGTTTTAGGATGTAATTCACCAGCTTTGGGAGCATTAAAGAACAAACTTCTCTTCATAACGAATTCTCTTGTCTACATGAGCGGCTATTTCTTGAAGTTTGTGAGTAAGTTATCGCGGAAACGTGTGGGGAAACGGTGGGGATAGAGGGACACCTCCATAACTTGCCGTGTCGCAGGGCATGGGGAGCGGCGAGGAAAATAGCAACTGTAGAAGCAGAAAGAGAAGAAGACACGGGTATAGAGGAAGCGCTCTCTCTCTCTCTCTCTCTCTCTCTCTCTCTCTCTCTCTCTCTGCACCTTTCAGCCGATCAGAACCAAAAAAAACTAACAATACCCCTTTATGGTAAACTAGTTGACTAACACATAACTGGAGGACTCCGTGGCTTATACTTTTTGGGTAGTGTTTAACGTCCGCTTTTGTGGCACACCGATGATACCTACATGGAATGATATGGCGGGGGAAACCGGAAAACCCACCGCCTTGTCCACCAGCAGTCCCGCATGTGATAGCCTGGGATCGAACCCGGGCCACTTTGGTGAGAGGCGAATAGTCTAATCATTCGGCCACGGGACGACCTCTGTGGCTATCAGCACATCATTATTCTTTGAAATCAATAGAATGAGTTTCGTCTGATCTTAAAGGAAACGTAAAATTTGAGGAAAAGTGTTAATGAAGGTCATGCATGATTGCATCAAATTTAATGGAAAACACTAATAATGACAGACGTTGGGTCAATGTTTTGTATAAACAATCGAAAAACTAGCGAAGAATAGAAAGTACTGACTTCAATGCGATTTCAATACCAGCAATGAAGGAGACTCTGTAGTAATACCACGAGAGGGTTTTATATGACGGACGCTTCGCGCTCAAATATGAAAACCTCGAGTGGTATTTCTTTAGAGTATCCCGCGAAATAATTAATAATTCATTTATTCAATACTATTTAATATTAATAGTGATTTAAAAATAAACAACTTACAATTACATTCATACACTTTAATTAAGGTTCATTTTTACAGTTGACACTACAACTAATCCAGCAGTCTGAGAACAACCAACAACAATAATTTTATTGTTTAATCCAGGGAAGTGAGGAATTAGATATATGATGAACATAAATGAACAAACTTGCGTTAGTAGACTATTCATTAAAGGTAGGTCTGCTATATTTCAAATTACAGTTGCTTGACTTCGCCTCTTCAATTAAAATATCAATATTCTTACTATGATATTAGTGATACTATATGATACCTACAATGACAGGGTTAGATACGAGATAACGCTGCCTTGTTTAACACACGTTCACCTCTCTGCTCAGCCTCACCGATTTTAAACATTTCCGCGACAACTAATAGCTTGCTATATGTAATGTGGCACAACTATGTGGTTTTAAGTTCCTATTTGTAATAAAAAATCACAGGTGATGAATAGAATGAGTGATGGGCCTTGCTTCTTTACACCAGAAATTAACTGTTTCTTGTCAGGTCGATGAAAATTAGAAAAAATTTTAGCATCCTATAAGGCATCCTAGAAGATTTAAATAACTACACACCGATAAGTCTAATTTGTATAAAGTATGTATGAAGATCCTTACTAATAGACTTATCAGAGTAATGGACGAGAACCAACCACCAGAACAAGCAGGTTTTCGTACGCAATACAGCACAAGCAATCATCCTAGTCATTGAGAAAACGCAGCAATTTAATCTCAACCTCTAGGTATAGCATACATATACTACACGAAGACGTTCGACACAGTCGAACATGACTGTGCACTGGAATCCTTAAAAGAAGTTAACAGACATTCAAAATACATAAGACTGATTGGGAAGGTATATGCAAACGATAACTCCAAGTGAGAACAGAAATAGAAGGAGAAATCTTCAGCACCAGCAAAGGTGTGAGGCAAGGGACCCAATCTCCCCTAAGCTGTTTACGTGCGTCCTCCAAATTGTATTCAGGAGACTAACTTCGACTAGAAAAAGATGGCGAATGAATAGGTAAAAACGGAAGGAGACCGTCAAAACTCAGATTTGTGGACGACATCGTATTATTTGTCAAATTGGCAAGAGAACTACAAGACATGACATCAGAATTGAATGCAAAGAGCAAAGAAGTAGGACTACAGATGAACCCGACAAAAACCAGAGTCATGACCAATTCAAGAGAGATACCTACCAATTCTACGCCGATCTAGTATTGCAGTGCATACATCTGTCTAGGACAAACAATTAGCATGGAACTAGGACAAACAGAAAATGAGCTCTAAAGAAGAATAACACTTGCCTGAGGAAAATTTTGAGTTTAAAATGTACTATAATAGAAAAAAGATTAGTCTTCCAACAAAATTCGAAGTTCCGCATACTTGCGCCATCCCAGTGCTCCTCTAAGGCAGTTAGACTTGGACATTAACAAGAAAACAGATTGAGATAAAACAGGTCTGCCAGCGGAAAATGGAAAGGAAGATATTGGAAATTTGACTCAGGGAAATACGAAATGAGGAGCTAAGAAAAGAGTGGAATGGAGGATGCGGCCACTAGAGCAAGAACCCTCAAATGGTCATGGGGAGGACACGTGTCCAGGATGTCTCAAAGAAGATGGTCCTATGCCACAACGACATGGGATTCTAGGCTTGGTAAAAGAAGCAGAGGACGTCCACGACAGAGATGGTCCCAAGAATTTAGTGAAGTGACTGAAGTGCTTGAAGATCATTGGACGAGGGTAGCACGAGGCAGAATGGGGTGGAAACTAACTGTGTTAAATTTAAACTAATCTCTAGTTTCTAAACAAGTTTTCAAAAATTTAGAATTTGGTGAAGTTTAAGAAGTGAATTGTAAACAAAACTATCGAACATGTTAAGTATTCTCTAGTAAGTAAGCAACTAGAGTTTAACGTACAGGAACTAGCTCAGCCTGTGAGTGCCCTAAACTGGCCCTACTTGGGTAGGAGGCCTTTGCCCACGGGATATTACTGACTATTTCATCCTTATCCTATAAGGATATTAACGTCATGTTTGACTGTACCTGGAACCTGTACATGGCCCTTATGAGGAATATCTGCACAGGTTTGGACAAATAGATTCCAACCTGTGCAGATGTGGAGAGATAGGAACACCAGAACATACAGTCTGGATATGCCATTTCAATATAGAATACTTAATGAATGCGTACTACGACTTTGGCGGAAGAAACGTATTCCAAATCCTGCGAAATAGGCGCGCCTTCGCGAAGATGAATCAAATATGCGATGAGTACTCGAAACGTAAACTTGCACACTTTAGGCCATAAAGAAACGCGATATCACACAAGAATTAAACGACAGAAAGAGAGATATTCCATGCAAAAGAATTAACAACACCTTGAGGAGCACGGTGTATTCTTCTTAATATAGTAGTTATAGTATTAGTTTTAGTGTAAGTAGTTAGACTGGTTCACTCGTTTTTGAAAATTGTTTATTGCATTTCTTTATAAGCACAGTAGTTCTGTGAGTAAACGTTTTGATAGTTATGTAGTTTATACACTGAATGTAAATAACAAAAAACATAATACTAATTGTGAATTTTGTATGATCTATCCTCGTTGTGTCAATCATTATGTTTATTTGGTGTTATATTTATTTGAATTAGCATTCTAATATGAATTACGTAGGAAGTATTTATCAATCCCTGTAAAACTAGAAGTATATTTTTTGTTTTATCATTCATTTTATTTATTTTATAATTTAGTTATATAGGAAATCTTTGTTAACTATGTTAACTATGTTGTTGTACCAAGTCTGTACAATAACATTATTTATTTTATCTTATTTACTTTTGTAGATTATTAACACAGGAGCATTATTTTGTTTTATTTATCTTTAATTTATACAAAAAGAAATTGTATTCCATTGTTGTACGAAGTCAGTACAATCCTTGTAACTGTAGAAGTATATTTTTGTTCTAACATTTATTATTTTATTTTGTAATTTAGTTACATAGGAAATCTTTGTTGTTGTACCAAGTCTGTACAATAATTTTATTTTATTTTATTTTATTTACTTTTGTAGATTATTAACACAGCAGCATTATTTTGTTTTATTTATCTCTTGTAATTTATATAAAGAAATTATTGTTGTACGAAGTCAGTACAATCCTTGTAACGATATATCTTGTAGTATTATTGTAGAAATCCTTATACTCCACAAAACAACCTCAAAACAGATGTAGACTAACAATTACAAAACATTATATAACATTATATACAGCACAAAATGTAAACGAACTAAAACAAACAAAACAAAACAAAACATTGTAACAAACATTCAAGTAGAAATACCTGCAAAAATAACCATATCTAAAACAAAACAAAATGTAGTAAAACTAAAATTATGTAATTAACATAACTATATAAAACATGTAAGTGTAGACTATAAAATTAATAAACAAAAACTCGTATATCCGACAAGACGGTCTAACCCAAGCAAAGGCACGTATCATATCATCATATCATTAATAGCTTAAAGGTAATAAGGGTGAACAAAATAAATAATATGGAGAAAATGGTCTGGTTTAAATTGTTAGGTACCAGACCAAACAAATCTAGAGGGCTATTATCCGTTGCAGAACGGATGTAGCACTTTATGTACCTGGAACCCTATAGGAGGTAAAACTGCTATTTGGATGCCATCACGGTGGACTGAATTGAAACACTGACTATACTCGTGAGGCATTTTTGTTTTTCTCTCAAAATTATTTAGACGTAAGACTATAAAGGTAGTTTAGACAATATCGCCTCTTTATGACAGGAACAATATGTCCTTCAAATTGTTATTTAGGTAGGTATAAGTGATGAGAAAGGTGTTCGTTCCTAAAGTAAATTCATTGGATGATGTTGGGATAGTGATGGTGATAACAAAAAATCCACAACAAAAATAGGGCCAGGGATGTAGATGAACAGGAAGCACATAAAAGGCATCCCTTGTCGTGTTGAAAGGATGAAAGCGGTGACCATGGCAACGCGGTAAGCGCTCAGTTGACCATTGCCTGAGATAGCTAATTTGTGGTTGCCAGCCACTCCCTTTTACCCTGTCTCTTTCACATTTATACCCACCACCATCGTGCCTTGCGCAGGTAAGACAAAATGGTGCACAGCACTTTGTTCGATCACAGGAACCTCGAGGGGGATCATGGTAACCGGTTCTTTAAGTACCTACCTACGTACCTACTCGTACTTGCACAAAAATATTCCCCTTAATTAAATGTATCTACTAAAATGATATGTGTTTTACAATTAAATTCTTTTACCTATTAGGTAATACAGTAGCTAGAGGAAGTATTACATTGCAACCAAACATTTGATAAAGATTTCATCAAAAACATGTTTTGAAGTACAATGAACTAAAAACGGTTTATAAAACGATGTGCGTGTGTGTCTGTCTGTCTGTGGACAATAAGTAAGTATAAGTATCTCAAAAAGGAAATGTCGAATGAAGACCAAGCATTGTATTTAAGTTCAGAAACCTCCACGGAGTGACACTAAAACATTTGAAGAAAATGCCTCCACCTCAAACTACCCGTTACTTGGACAATTATTCCTTAATTTTTATTTTCCCAAATGATTAAAATATTGGCATAACTAATAAAATGTATAGATTTAATATTCTTTGAAAAATCTGGAAAGTCTTATCCATTCAGAATGAATTTGGTAGGTAGGTATAATTTGAATAACTGCTATATCATAAGAGATATACAAAAATGTTGTAATTAGTACTCAACAAAACATGTAGGTATAACTCTATAAAACAATTAATTTCAAATAGGTAGGTATCGCGCACTTATTGGTTTGAATTTGTAATACCTACTGCGTAGGTAGGTAGGTAGGTAGGTAGGTAGGTAGGGAGGGAGGTAGGTAGGTAGGTAGGTAGGTAGGGAGGTAGGTAGGTAGGTAGGGAGGTAGGTAGGGAGGGAGGGAGGTAGGGAGGTAGGTAGGTAGGGAGGTAGGGAGGTAGGTAGGTAGGTAGGTAGGGAGGTAGGTAGGGAGGTAGGTAGGTAGGGAGGTAGGTAGGTAGGTAGGTAGGGAGGTAGGGAGGTAGGGAGGTAGGTAGGGAGGGAGGGAGGTAGGTAGGTAGGTAGGTAGGTAGGTAGGTAGGTAGGTAGGTAGGTAGGTAGGGAAGTAGGGAGGTAGGTAGGGAGGGAGGGAGGTAGGGAGGGAGGGAGGTAGGTAGGGAGGGAGGTAGGTAGGTAGGTAGGGAGGGAGGGAGGGAGGTAGGTAGGTAGGTAGGGAGGGAGGGAGGTAGGTAGGGAGGTAGGTAGGTAGGTAGGTAGGTAGGGAGGGAGGTAGGTAGGTAGGTAGGTAGGTAGGTAGGTAGGGAGGGAGGGAGGGAGGTAGGTAGGGAGGGAGGTAGGTAGGTAGGTAGGTAGGTAGGTAGGGAGGGAGGGAGGGAGGTAGGTAGGGAGGGAGGTAGGTTAGTAGGGAGGTAGGTAGATAGGGAGGTAGGGAGGTAGGTAGGGAGGGAGGGAGGTAGGTAGGTAGGTAGGTAGGGAGGGAGGTAGGTAGGTAGGTAGGTAGGTAGGGAGGGAGGGAGGTAGGTAGGTAGGGAGGGAGGTAGGTAGGTAGGTAGGTAGGTAGGGAGGGAGGTAGGTAGGTAGGGAGGGAGGTAGGTAGGGAGGTAGGTAGATAGGGAGGTAGATAGGTAGGTAGGGAGGGAGGTAGGTAGGTAGGTAGGTAGGTAGGGAGGTAGGTAGGTAGGTAGGGAGGTAGGTAGGTAGGTAGGTAGGTAGGTAGGGAGGGAGGGAGGTAGGTAGGTAGGTAGGTAGGGAGGTAGGTAGGTAGGGAGGTAGGTAGGTAGGTAGGTAGGGAGGTAGGTAGGTAGGTAGGTAGGGAGGTAGGTAGGGAGGTAGGTAGGTAGGGAGGTAGGTAGGTAGGGAGGTAGGTAGGTAGGTAGGTAGGGAGGTAGGGAGGTAGGGAGGTAGGTAGGGAGGGAGGGAGGTAGGTAGGTAGGTAGGGAAGTAGGGAGGTAGGTAGGGAGGGAGGGAGGGAGGGAGGTAGGTAGGTAGGTAGGGAGATAGGTAGGTAGGTAGGTAGGGAGGTAGGTAGGGAGGAGGGAGGTAGGTAGGGAGGGAGGTAGGTAGGTAGGTAGGTAGGTAGGTAGGGAGGGAGGGAGGTAGGTAGGTAGGTAGGGAGGGAGGGAGGTAGGTAGGGAGGTAGGTAGGTAGGTAGGGAGGGAGGTAGGTAGGTAGGTAGGTAGGTAGGGAGGGAGGGAGGTAGGTAGGGAGGGAGGGAGGTAGGTAGGTAGGTAGGTAGGTAGGTAGGGAGGGAGGGAGGGAGGGAGGTAGGTAGGGAGGGAGGTAGGTTAGTAGGGAGGTAGGTAGATAGGGAGGTAGGGAGGTAGGTAGGGAGGGAGGGAGGGAGGTAGGTAGGTAGGTAGGTAGGGAGGTAGGTAGGTAGGTAGGTAGGTAGGTAGGGAGGGAGGGAGGTAGGTAGGTAGGGAGGGAGGTAGGTAGGTAGGTAGGGAGGGAGGTAGGTAGGTAGGGAGGGAGGTAGGTAGGGAGGTAGGTAGATAGGGAGGTAGGTAGGGAGGTAGGGAGGTAGGTAGGGAGGGAGGTAGGTAGGTAGGTAGGAAGGGAGGGAGGGAGGTAGGTAGGTAGGGAGGGAGGTAGGTAGGTAGGGAGGTAGGTAGATAGGGAGGTAGGGAGGTAGGTAGGTAGGTAGGCAGGTAGGTAGGTAGGTAGGGAGGTAGGTAGGGAGGTAGGTAGATAGGGAGGTAGGGAGGTAGGTAGGGAGGTAGGGAGGGAGGTAGGTAGGTAAGTAGGTAGATAGGGAGGTAGGGAGGTAGGTAGATAGGGAGGGAGGTAGGTAGGTAGGGAGGGAGGTAGGGCGGTAGGTAGGGAGGTAGGTAGATAGGGAGGTAGCGAGGTAGGTAGATAGGTAGGGAGGGAGGTAGGTAGGTAGGTGGTAGATAGGGAGGTAGGGAGGTAGGTAGATAGGGAGGGAGGTAGGGAGGTAGGTAGGTAGGGAGGGAGGTAGGGAGGTAGGTAGGGAGGTAGGTATGGAGGTAGGGAGGTAGGTAGATAGGGAGGTAGGGAGGTAGGTAGATAGGGAGGGAGGTAGGTAGGTAGGGAGGGAGGGAGGTAGGTAGGGAGGTAGGTAGGTAGGTAGGGAGGTAGGTAGGTATGGAAGTAGGTAGGGAGGGAGGGAGGTAAGTAGGTAGGTAGGTAGGTAGGTTTAAGGAGAATTTTGAAAGAATCGCACATACACTATTGTGCTAAATGTACCTAAAAAAACATTAGAATTTGGGTAACCATCCCTTCGGCTTCAAGGAAATTTGAGATTAATTCTTCAACATCAAAATACAAACACTGCCATCAACCACAGTGAGGGCTGAGAGAAGATGGACTGTACAAACATTCAAATTATCGTATCGTACGGGTTGGCAACTCTGGGTGGAACTCTTCCGAACCAAATGAAGTGATAAGGTCTTGCGCATTTTTACAATCCTCATTCAACTTCCTCATTCATTTTTGGACAAGTTAGCACCTTGTGCTCTCATTTTACGCAGCTGGCGATGAACGTCTGCTGCAGTGAATGTTGTTGCACATTCAGAACACCTCTTCTGCTGTTTGCAGTGTAAATATGACACAGATTTTAGGTATTTCTGCTGAAAGTTACCTAGAAGGAGGATTTGCCAGTCTGGGTGGCTCTGGGCTACTGATCCCAAGTCGCGGATTCCAACTCGGTCGGTCCACAACATGTACGTAAAAGAACTGTGAGATGAAATGATCCTACACTGGCGGCGCTGATATAGTCCTGGCAATTGAGAGCGTCGTTACCTTCTAAGAGAGGAGGATTCAAAACAAACTAGAATGTTACTTTCACGCTACTATAGCATAGGCTTAGGATCACTTGAGCTTATCGTCTATGCTACACACTGTAACGTACACTTCCTATTATTATTATGATGATGGCGATGATGATGATGATGATTATTATTATTATTATTATTATTATTATTATTATTATTATTATTATTATTATTATTATTATTATTATTATTATTATTATTATTATTATTATTATTATTATTATTATTATTATTATTATTATTATTATTATTATTATTATTATTATTATTATTATTATTATTATTATTATTATTATTATTATTATTATTATTATTATTATTATTATTATTATTATTATTATTATTATTATTATTATTATTATTATTATTATTATTATTATTATTATTATTATTATTATTATTATTATTATTATTATTATTATTATGGAAAAGTTATTGTTAAACCGTAAAGAGTTCGTTGTATCAAAGTTAGCAGATAAGTATAATTCTATAGTTAGAATTTCGCGTGAGAAGATTCCGAAACAGTTTAATTGTTCACGGCAAGTTGGCAACCCGCTTCAGACAGATTATTACCAGCCTCCATTAAGTTTGTCATGAAGTGAAGTGGTGTTGTTTCTGGTCACACCCAGCCACGCATAGGTGCTAAGGTAATGATGTGATACTTGTTCACTGGAACAGCTGATAGCAGCTACCTACACCAATGAGCGAGATTGGACTTGGCGACAAAGGTGAGGGCATCAAGATAAAAGACCCATTGCCGTTTATATCCAGACCTTCTCTACTAAAATAATGTATAAGTGAGCACCAGATAGCACATACCTACTTCCAAGAGAAAACCAAACAAGCAAGCAAACATGAAATCGGCACTACCTTTTGACAAAACATGTTACAAGGCAGCTGAAATATTAATGGATATTGATCTTGAACATAGATGTAAAACTGTAAGCCAGCTGTAAACGAGGAGCTTTGAACTGAGCGCTTTCAAAGTATTGAGGCCAGCCAGCCAGCCACATTAACGGGGGCAAAATCCGCTTGGTCTGACAACGCTAGCAGGAAGAGGCAACAACTCTATTTACTGCGTGTTGTTGAAGCGAACACCCTCTCGCTCTAGTTCCTAACAGAGGATGTTCACTTCCTGTCCTAAGCACATGTGGAGAAGATCAAACAGATATTGGCCAACAGTAGATCATATTCCATTGTCAATGCCTTGTCTTTCGTTACTGCCTTTTTTCATCGATACCTACTTTACAGCTAACCTTCTCTTAGGGGTAATTACTTACAGTATTTACAATTTCTAGGAGAATCTTTTAGTCTTGATACTGGCCGCATCACAGCGTGTTTATCTACCACATGAGATCACTTGCAGACTTTAATTTCTACTTCTGTCAGAGCATCATTTACCTATACCGGGTGAAAGGTCCTGCTTCGGCCATATGTTAACCAGGGAGTCTATAAGACGAGTGGATTAGCTTGTCTCAAGGACCATAAATCTGGAAGGTCTCTTCCATCACGCCAGTTAGGGGCGGGGGTAGAAAATATGTTTTGCGTGCACAAATGTTCGAAGTCTATTCATACTTGCCCTTTCAGTCTAGCACTGATTGGATAGAAACTGCCGAATTTTCTCCCACCTTCCCCATAACAACGGACACAGACGGGTGAGTATCTGCATCTCTTTTCAACATATCTCTATCTCTTTCTTTAGGCCAGAGACAAGATAAACCATACAGGATAGGTATAACAGCACGTCCAATATAATTATTGTCAATAAAGAACCGTTTCGCTGAAAAAAAATAATTTGCGTAAAATATTTGGAACCATCTGGCTTCTTGACGAATGGATGTGGGTAAATGTTTATTATTTCAATAACTGTCGTGCAAACATTTTGTGAACAATGCTTTAATGCTTTTCTGTCTCAATTCAGATGAATATAGTAACAATTTAATGTTAAAATTTCATGCAAAGTTTAATTTCTAAGAGAAATTTGGCAAAGAGCAGAGGAATGGTCCCTAACAGTTCCAGATTGAAGCTCCCCAGTGGCATGAGGCACAGCCCCCTGGGAGACTTGGAAACCGGGGACCGCACTTTCGTGAGAGGAGGTTTCCAGAGGTTTCCCTTTTCCCCTGCCGGACAGTGTCCAAAATGGGTCAACCCTCAAAGTACCAAATGAATGAAGGGAGCAGGGAAATGAGAACTGAGATGAAATGGAGGGAGAAGAAATTCAGGGGATGCAATGAACATACCCAGCACTCACCTAGCGACCCAGGGAAATCCCATAAAAACCCATGGGTCAGGAACCCAGGACCTCCTGAATGAGAGCCATAGACGTTACCACCTGAGTCATCCCACCGAATTAGTAAAACTGAAAAAACAAATCCAATTTTTTCCATGTTGTGTAAATAAGAGTGATAAATTAGTGGATTATGCTAAAGCGCTTGGAGTAAAGGCGAGGCAAAAGGACAGCCTAAGTACATAGATTCTTCAAAATGAAGGCCATACTGATTACCGTATTTTATCGCATAAGGCCCCCCCCCCCCCCCCCCCGCATATTTCCCTCCCCTATGATTTTTCATCACTAAAAATTATTTACCTATTAAACATCGCACAATTCCCTCTCCTGGTTCGTTCTTGTTGGAGCGGCCTTCAAATGACTTGATAATGGACAACAATCGACGCAACGGCGCCTGTCACGGACAACAATGGACGCAGTGCTTGCCACAAGAATACTCATATTGCCATTGTCATAACGTATCGTAAAATTGAAATGTGAAGTTGCAGACGTGTTTCTAAGTCAGTTTCTTCTAAGTCGTCATATTGTTAAGAAGAGTTTTAAAAAACTAGTATTTCTTGTGCCAATAATGGTTCTGACGACATACTGTGGAATAGTGAACATGTACATGTGTTATCTGAGCCAGATATAAATGAAAATAGTGATGATAGTGACGAAAGTGAGACCGCAGAATAGTCAGAGAAAAGAAACAATGAAACAGTGGTATGTATCCAGTTCATTCACAAATTACTGTATACCTATATAACTTTTACATAATACTACATGGTTTCCCTTCCTTTCTGAATTCCTAGAAGCATCACTCTCATAATTCCCTCTCCAGTGTTTTCAAGCAAATTTTTCGAGGGGAAAAAAAGGGAGGGAGGGAAATTACGCGATAAAATACGGTATTGCAGAACTACAAATTTTTTAAATAGTACTCCGCATTCATTTAAACAAATTGAAAATTGAATCTTCTGAAATAGGAGACAAGAACAGAAAAGAATTGGCTAAAACATGTTAGTGCCCATTTGCCTTATCCTCCAGGGTAAAGGGACACTCTGTTTGCAGCAAATGGACACCAACATGTTTAGTCGCCGTCTATACTCGTA
>CM060964.1:156116989-156126989 GCA_030765045.1 Tenodera sinensis
TATAGTGATAGTATGGAAACAGAGTATGGAAGGAGCTTCCAATGCAAGTGCGCAACCTGTATGTCATTACGTCATAGCAGTTGCGCATGCGCAGAAACTTTAAAATGTGCACAAGCAAAAATGTGCTACCGACCCTGTTCCCTCATTTCATCGATTTTAGAGAGCGCGGTAGATTTAAATAGAATAAATTTTGAATTACCGCATAATTATATGTTACGTTTAATAGCATTTATAGAAAATATAACTAACTAGTCGACAAGGTGACAAAAAGTTGGGTGTTTACGTGCTCTTGTACAGCCGCCGCCACTGCTTATACCTCAAGTAACTAAGTGAAAAATACTTGTTACAGATTTTATTTCTTTGTTCGATTGCACGTTTCCCTTGATATAATTACCTACAGAGCCGTTGTACAATGCCTACTTTAACACAACTGTAACGTGCGCACGGTTTCTCAATATACAGTGATTCCAACATCGGCAGGAAGAATAGGTAGGTACATTAAATTTTCGGAGCAAGTGCCTGTGTGCCGCATCCTTTATAAACAGATACCTATAACAGCTTTATAATGCTCCGTCAGTGGAAGTGTAATTAAATGTCCTTGCATTTGTCCATGCACGTTGTACTTCCTCGCTTTTTCTTGTCCGCTAGTGGCGTAATCATCAATGTAAAATATGTTTTTACACTCCTTCCCTTCGTCAGGCTTCCTACTTCGTTAAACTTGTGCAACAGTGCCCTGGGCTCCAGACGGCTCATCGTACCTGCCTGCCTGTCTACCCGTCTGCCTGCCTACCTGCCTGCCTGCCTACCTGCCTGCCTACATGCCTGCCTGCCTGTCTACCTGTCTGCCTGCCTACCTGCCTGCCTGTCTCCCTGTCTGCCTGCCTACCTGCCTGCCTGCCTACCTGCCTGCCTACATGCCTGCCTGCCTGTCTACCTGTCTGCCTGCCTACCTGCCTGCCTGTCTCCCTGTCTGCCTGCCTACCCGCCTGCCTGCCTGCCTACCTGCCTGCCTACCTACCTGTCTACCTGTCTGCCTGCCTACCTGCCTACCCGTCTGCCTGCCTACCTGCCTGCCTGCCTGCCTACCTGCCTGCCTGCCTCTGTATTGCTACAATTTGCATTAGCCCCATGCTGTAACTTCCTCGTTCAGTGTTGCATTTGGTAGAATGTTTTGAAGAAGTTCACCTACATTCTCGTCACATCTTAACAGTTGTGTTACATTTGCACCTCACCTAACACAAAATGAACATATACGACTCTTCTAATTTTTCAGTCATATCAGCAAATTCAGACACCGCGAAATGAAACAAATAATAAATAGATTTCATTGACTGAAAATACTAACTTCACTGGAAGGCTGTCTTCTAACAAGTTCAGTTTTCGTGTTTTATTTGTTCACGTGCTTCACTTTCTCATTGTGTCTGCGATTGTTCCTTGCTGACTGAAAAACACTAAAAGCTTGTCCATCCAATGCACATCCACTTACAGACTTTCCAAATATAACAAAGAAAATGATTCTCAGTCAAATGAAGGGATCGTGAAATCAAGCAGAGTCATTTAACTACAGACAAAGGCATATAAATCATCTTGATTTATTGCATGTAGTATGGCATGTGTCATTTTATGACGCTCTTCAGAGCATTCATTTGGAGAGATAAAACGGCACTGTGTTAGTGATGAAACAGACCACTGAAGATGCTAAACGTGAATGTTTGGACCACATGGATCACTTTTTCCAGCCGTTTTACCTTTCGGGACGTTAGATATACGCAGTTCTTTGTGTTATCTCCGGTCTGCTAATTAATTTTCTCTGGCCAACGTTTCTGTCTTCGCCTGCGGTTTCCTGCACCTAGCATGTTGCTGTTCTATAATCCCCGCGCCAAACTCACCTGTTGTTGTCCAGAATGTGATATTGGCCTCCAGAGGCTCTCCTGAGGCTCTCTTCTCGTCGCTGTCTCTCTCTGTCTTCCCGTCGCTGTCTCTCTCTCTCTCTCTCTCTCTCTCTCTCTCTCTCTCTCTCTCTCTCTCTCTGAATCACTTTCGCTTTTTGCATCTAATGTTAGAAAGAATTCATAGCACATAGGACACTGGGAGTGAAATTTTGGTTAAAATTATCAAAAAATTGAAAATTGCTTTTTTTACCTTAAAATGTTCCTGGAACACTTGTGCATTTGGATCAGCTAACATTTTTCATATCCCCTACTCCATGTGATCATTACGACCCTTTCAAATTCTTCCCTTAACGTACACAGGATGCTCCTATATAAAAGCCTGTTTTTCTCAAAACTACATTTCTTCACTTTCCAAGAGAAGGTCGCGCCTGAGTTTTGCTTCAAATTCAATGAAAATTTTCAAAAGTATTCATAAATAGCAGCTAAAAAAAAACTATGCTTCATCAAACTGTGTAAGCTATGCTTCAATATTGATGTTATCATTAACATGAATTCCAAAAACATTTTATTTTGTATGAAAAAAATCAATAATTTTGAAGATTAAATTTTCTTTGTTATTAAAAAAATATGTACAGCATAATCAGAAAACGTATTTTTCATAAAATTGTTACCCATGTTTTAGAGTATCAGTTCTGCCAATATAAATGAATTTTGAAAAGTCAATAGATGCGAGCTCTATTTTGAAAATGTGCCTATTAAATTCATAAAATAATTTATATATCATAAATGAATTATGAAATTTTAATGAAATTTCGTGTACCTCCTATTCTTATATAAATACAAACACAGTAAAAATTTCAGAAAAATCTATCAAGAAATGTGGAACTTTCAAATTTCACTCCCAGTGTCCCTTAATCTAAGCTCATTTAGGATGAGGTTTTCAACTTCAAGGTTTGCTGTGGATAGTCAATACTGAACTTCGCAATTTACAGGGGCATTAGGAAAACTAATTTGTTACTTTCTCTACTCGCTATTGCTTATTTATATAGCTTCAGTAGCAATTCTTAGGAAAGCTTGTTTTCCATCCATTTTGGTTCACCAAATCTTTGTATAAATTGTTTTACTACACATTCCGTTGTACGTACGGTTTGTTCACCAGCTCATGGCCCCTGGCAGGAATGCAGCAAGCCACTATGTCAGTAAACAATTTCAGATATCTCGTGCGATAGTAGTACCAACCTTGGAATGTGTATTCACGCTAGGTCAAGCAAAGAAGTCACTCAAAGTAGCGAAACTTAAATTATATTTTCAGTTCATGCAGTATATTTAGCTTATAAAACGTAAACGATATTTTCAGCTACTCCGTCTCTCTCCCACTGATCATTTTCTACCTTTTCTATGTATTTTTAAAAATCCTGCCAGCCTGTTTCGGTCACAAGTGATATACCCTCGAGCGTTATATCGTGCTATTGCTGTAAGGAAAAGTCACCTCTTACATTTCTCTAACTATTCGTTTTACCTTGGTCCAAGCTAGTTCTACGGGATTGAGATCACACTTGTGTGGGGCAAAGAAACGAGAGTGTGGTCCAATGAAACCCAAAATGCATCCATTTGAGAAACCTTTTTAGGTTTGTTTGTTTCAGTCATCCTATAAAGGTCTGTTGTAGACGTAGAACTCGGAAACCCTTTGTTCTGCATCCACAGTATCAGCAGATTCCACAGCACTCCTAGGTGAGGTTTATCTACTTCTACATTCGTGTTTTCTTTACTCCAAGATAACGCTACTGACTAGTCCAATTTTTAACTGAATTTAAGAGATATTAACATATTAGCGAGCAAACATAGCGGAAATAACATTGGAGGTAATTTGGCAACTTAACCAGCAGCAATGCTATCTAGGATGTTTACAAAACACTACATAGAATCTCTCTCCTCTCCCCCTCAGTCCCCTAAGGTCACGAGCTGGTGAACAGACAGTACAAGTGGACAGAGAAATTGAAGCTATTTGCTGGTTTGAAATTCCACACTCTTTCCTTGACATTGCAATATACAAGTGAATAGCGATAATAACGGATATGTATGTCGCATACATGTAATGCGCCCTCCCTACAAAAGTTATTTCAAGTAAAGAGACCTGGCATTGTTAGTCTGTCTCTTATGCTTACAACATTATTTACTGAACCAGCAGCACCAACAGAAGTGCACGGAAGGAGCGATGCGCTTTGAAGCTGCACCTTGCTACTTGCTGCTTACTAGCACAGACATGGGGAAGAGGGGTGACAGGGATGCCATCGAGTATAAACCCTCTCCACTTACTGTCACAATTTGAGGGACTGAGCTAGATCGACAATAGCGGAAGGCGTGGCCTGGTAGCTAATCGCTCTGAGGCAGTGGAAAGGGTTAAAACTATGATGTAGGGGAAATGACACATTGATTCTATGATATAGCATTACATTTCATATACTTCTCAGATAATCTAATGCGTATAAAAACTTTTAAAAAAGTGGAATTCTGTATATCTACCACACTGCAAAAAGCAGGGAAAACCCCTACTTTCCAAACATTTGGCAGATTTTCTACACTCGCACAACCTTCTGTGCCCATTCTTCAAACATATTCTTACAAAAGCATATTCTTCTATCTAGACCTCATGTTAATCCAGATAAGCATTTGCAGGAACCGTTTTATTAAATATTTCATCACAGGCACAATGGGAATATAGGAATACAGTAGGTTTTAAGTGACAATCAAGCTTTTTTTAAAAGCTGGTCACTCTGAAATTCCATTCTCTTTGTATGACCAGGAGAAAAATAAACAAATATCAACTTCCCATTTGAGAAAAGTGTAAGTATTTTGAGATGAAAATGCGGAACAAGATAGTTAATTCCACAAAAAGAGTCATTTCACTAAATTGTGTAGTTTAACCAGACAACAATACACTTTTACTTTCTGTACTAGGTGTGTACTTACAGTAAGCAGAGGTATTGTATTCCACACAAAAATGCTACTTCTAAAATAAATTCTCGTGCTACGAGGGGCGTCTCAAAAGTAAGTTATACTATTTTTTTTAAAAAATAACAAAATGTATAAATATTTTAAAGAGGGTATATTTTTAAAGCTACATTCAGTGCCTACCTATTTTTCCGTATAATTTTCTTGAACCTCAATACGGTTTTGGTACCGTGGTAACAGTTTTTTTTTTTTTTTTTTTTGGGGGGGGGGGCCAGTATCAAACCATTCTCCCTCCAAACTGGCTAGCCATCTTTCTACTTCTTGTTTTAGTTCCTCGTCATTTACTAAGTGGCTTCCCCCGAGATGTTGCTGGAACTCTCGGAACAAGATGGTAATCACTCGGTGCAAGGTCAGGTGAATAAGGTGGATGACCCTCATCCTCAAAAAACTGCAAAAATAGCAATGTGGCGTCAACTCTCTGCTCCTTGAGTTGTTCTTTCCGCACGCGAGGAACGCATCTTGCACATACTTTTGATGGATACAGATCCTCAGAAATAATCTTGTGAAATGATTCACGGTTTATTTCAGTATAAGGAGGAAGTTGAAACAAAACTGCATCAAGTGTAAGGCGCCGATCGGTGTCTACTATGACTGCTCGAACCTCGTCAACAATATTTGGAGCACGGTTAGTGGAGGGTTGGCCACTTCGTTGCTCATCGTATAAGTAATGTTGTTCTCCCTTCAATGAACGATTGGGGCCAACGAGAAAACATTGGTCTTGACATAACTTCTTTACCATAAGCACTGCACAACTCGCGATGAATTTCAGTCGCACATTTATTTTTCTCCGTCCAAAAACGGATTACAGCGCGAACTTCGCAATCGGCGGTAGGAACGAGTGGAATCTCCATTGTTACTGCCGTTTTAATGTCCAAGCAGTAAACCTAGGTGCGTAGGAAGTTTACAGTGCCACTATTACACCCATACATATGTTCCCTGGGACTTTCGGACTTTCCCTGCCTACCGCGCGGATTTAAAAAAAAAATAGTATAACTTACTTTCGAGACGTCCCTCGTACATAGTTTACTGCATGCCTTAACGTAGTTGTTAATGCAGATGTTTGCATTAACTATATGACACATTTCAATTAACAGTTGCAAGTAAGTACATTAGGCTAGGTGATTTGTCATGTGCAATCTAGGGTAGGGAACATTTGACGCGCTCGCATGTATTGCATGCCAGCGTCTCATCTCTCGCCAATTAACCGGGGTGCCGACAAACCAATGCATGAGAAACCATAACAAATAATAAACTGACAAGTGGAGGGGACTTCTAGTGGGTATGACCACCAGATGGGAGTCTCACACTTACACTGCGTAAAATATATTTCCCCTCAGGAAAAAGAATGAGATACCGAAATTTCACCGAATGTAACTGTTTTGAAGCTCCTTCAGTCCCAAAAGAGCACTTATAGAAAAAAGGTCTGTGTGTGTGCTTATGCGTGCGCATCCAGGCATACGATACAAAGACCTACCAAAAAATCCACACATCAAAAACTATTCTTTGCATGGGAAAATTTTCGAAAATTATGATTGTCTAAAAAACTAAGGATTTTGATTACATTAGGTATGTTTCAGATACTTTCATGACAAATGAAATATATATATATATATATACCTATGTGATTTTCTGTGAATAGCCTCTCAAGTCCTCTGCGTTCTGGACGACTTTTGTGTAGGTAACTGGTAAACCGTAAGCGATAGACCAAAGCTATCCACACAAAAATATAGATCTTGTTAAAACACGCAACTTCCGTCAAATAACTTTAATTGTAGGAAATATTCCTTCTTTTCGTTTGAAATGCTCCATATTTAAACTTTTCTCAAATGGAAGTCGTTATTTGTTTTTCTAGTTCTGATCATGCTAAGAGAATGGCATTTCAGAACCACTATATAGCGATCAGTTCTTAAAAGATTTGACTACCGCTTAAGTCTACTGTGTTCCCCAATTCCCATTGTACCTACAAGGAAATGTGTAGAAAAATATTTCTGCAAATGGCTATCTCGAATAACATAATGGTAAATGGAAGAATACCTAATCGTTTTCAAGGAAAATTTGTACAAGAATGAGTAGAGAAGGACATGTGAATGTAATACATCAGATATTCTTTTTGTGTAGTGCGAGTTTGTCTATCTCTTAAGGTTTGCAAGTTATTGAAAAGTCATTCAGAATGAAGAGGACATTAGAAACTACTCCAGAAATTTAAGATCTATCTACATTTAATTTGTAATGAAAATATCTTAAACATGCGGTATATTTTAATAAAACTCGTTACAGCCATTTTGTAAGTAAAATATTTTCGCCTAGCAACCCTGGGAAAAGGAGTCAGGAAGGTCGACTGTGGGGATCGAACCTACGACCTTCCGAAAGTGGACCACAGATGCTATCGCCTGCGTATAATAGCTCGCTATAAGTTGTGATACTTAGCCCTGACTTTTTCATTGCTATCACCAGGGCTGACAACTTCGGGGACATTGAACCTGATGATTGCGATAAGGTGAACTTCTTGTGCTATTGATAAGAGTGGAGGAGGAAACTTTCTGCCATAATCCATATTAGAGTAAATAAGCGCTTATGTCAAATAAAAACTGAGTTTTTCCTGGCAAATATTTGTCTCATATTGCTCTCTGGATTCCGGCTAGGTCGACAAGTGTAACTCCAACGTTTCTAAGGCTTGGATCGCCTTTGTCTCCAAGGAGACTAAACCGGGGAGACGGGGGGGGGGGGGGGGGGGGGTAGGGAATTCAACTAAAAATTTTAAGCCCCTTGGGGGTAATTACAATCGTGAGACAATATTATGATTGACTCGGCTATTTTAGAAAGCTTCAGGATTCACAACTGAAACGGGCTTAGCTCAACAGGACCACATGAAGACCTACGTGCCTATGTTATTCATTTGGCCACTAGATACTGCGGAGCACCTTCACTTACATCAACCTGCCAGCAGCATGACCTCGGGCGCCATTGGAGGCTCTAGGCTACCTGAGGCCGGCCTGTTCCCGCTCTATTCTCAGCCTTCCAGTGTTCCTAGATGTCCATCGCCGTCGACCTCGGTCGTCAAATCCCATACAGGAGCAACTTCTCACCGAGAGTATCGCGCAGTACCACGCGATTCCGCCAATTCCGCCCTGGAAACCATTAACTCTCTTCACTGAACGAAGCTTTCGCCGCAGTCCGAGACGAGGTTGCCAAGCTCAATCAACGTTCAGAGATCTTTAGGCTCTCAGCCAGCAAGTGTCTCGCGGCAGCTAAGTCCAAATAACAAGACAACAAGAAAATTCTCTGCCACCGCCGGGAAACGTTCCAAAGTACAACTCACCGCCCATAAGTTAGTAGCTGAAGAAAACCCTGAAGTCATCGCTTCCATCCACCCCAAGCTGAAAGACAATCGACAAGAACATCAAATTCACCGTGATATCACATCTACCGACATCCGACAACAGCGGCCGAAAATTCAGCGGTTGAGCGCTCTGAATGCCTCAGTAGCGGAGACACGAGGACTGCATCGGCAAGAGCACACACCTTACACGGCTACAATCAAGTCATCAGTGGCTGATTACATCGTTATTAGAAATTTCATTGAGCAACATACTCCCAGGCACCCATACAAATTTCAGTTGGTGCAGTAGTTAACAGAAAATTACTTTTAAACCAGAACAACCTATTGCTATGCAATGATATGCTGTGTGCAACAATATCCCGACTTCATCATCAAAGTTCATCAGTCAGGCGAATGTAGCTTGATCAATGCTGGCAGTGTAAACCGTACATGGTTTACTGGGCAGATCGCAATCCTCGAGAGTGCCGTGGAGATGATACCCAGAATCGCTGGAAGTTGAATATATGGTGTGGTATTTTAGGAGTTCAACTTATTGGAACAGATTCCCTCGACGGCGACTCGATGGAGAATGTTTCTTGCACTCCTGCAGGCTCAACTAATGAACGGAGAGCTTGTGGAAGGAATTCGACTGGTGCTGGCAACACATCATTAGCCAAGTTGTATGGCACACGTGCACTGGTGCAGGCTTTTCCCCTCATTGCCTATCCACGGAGGTGGATTGGTCGTGGTGGGCCTCGTTCACCGGACCCCAGCACTGCATACGCATGGGGGGAATGTCAACCGATATCGAAGCATAATGAATGACAGTGTCAAGGTTTATGTTACACGTAGTGGTACTCTTTTGTTTAATAACTTGAATGTCAAGTGCAAACAGAGGGAAACACGGAAGGTCCGACCATAAATGCACGGTTATTAGTCCACTAACAGTTATGGATTAGCTGTACTAAGGAAATAAAATAGGAGTTTTGTTCTCTCGTAAGTCATTCTGTTCCAGTTTAGTGTAAATCCCGCCTTGAACTCTCATCCCGTAACAAAGCATTTCCACTCTGTTCAGTGCCGCATTTACTGAATTCGGTGAAAATATTTTCATAGTCGATTTACGAATCATCACAATCTATTTTGACGAACGCATACCACTACATAAAAGAACGGCTACCCTTTACATCACACTTTGTATACCTCTTAAACATTTGTAACATGCAATCAAACTTATCGGCGCACCTTGCGCATTTATGACGTATATGTTTAAGAAGTCGACAGAGATGGAAACACCTGTAGGTACATCTACGTAAATGGGTTAGTATAGTGAGTTTTAAACGAAGCCGTAAATGTACGGATATCCTTAAATTTTAGCTGTGTTCATTTTGTTGGGACATATGGGACACCATTGGTAAAACCTGTTATTACAAATATTCTCAGAAGTCAATTTGAACAAATCTAGAAATCTCTCTCGATATAAGCTACTCATTATTTTGCACAGTTTTGATCCAATTTGAGATACACGAGAAATCCTCATACGTGCATGCATGTGTTGGTGAGTTGTTTCATGTAACGTATCGAGGATGCAAAACTAATAGGCGCTCTGCTGTAGTAAATGTTGAAGCTCCACCTCTCAACACACCAGATCCTAGATTCTTCGTGAAGTATGTGTTATTACCAGTGAAACAATCTGAAACATTTGTTACTAGTGGGTAATGAGTGCATTTTTCAGAAACGAGAAGCATGCATAAAGTAAATACAAGGACACATGGCTGAC
>CM060964.1:156131989-156151989 GCA_030765045.1 Tenodera sinensis
ATATCATTCAGATAGCGTTCAGATATTCAAGATTTTTCTGGTGGTATTGCATTAAGTAACTTAGAATATAAACGTTTCAGTCTCTTGGGTTCACCCGTCTTGGAGATCGGGGAATTAACTATATTAACAATGTGTTCTGTGCTAACATTTGCCATTCCTTCGTATGTTTCAGCCTAAGGGGTAGCTGGTGGTAGTAGTATTACCTTCAACTAATGAAAACTCTAATAATAATAATAATAATAATAATAATAATAATAATAATAATAATAATAATAATAATAATAATAATAATAATAATAATAATAATAATAATAATAATAATAATAATAATAATAATAATAATAATAATAATAATAATAATAATAATAATAATAATAATAATAATAATAATAATAATAATAATAATAATAATAATAATAATAATAATAATAATAATAATAATAATAATAATAATAATAATAATAATAATAATAATAATAATAATAATAATAATAATAATAATAATAATAATAATAATAATAATAATAATAATAATAATAATAATAATAATAATAATAATAATAATAATAATAATAATAATAATAATAATAATAATAATAATAATAATAATAATAATAATAATAATAATAATAATAATAATAATAATAATAATAATAATAATAATAATAATAATAATAATAATAATAATAATAATAATAATAATAATAATAATAATAATAATAATAATAATAATAATAATAATAATAATAATAATAATAATAATAATAATAATAATAATAATAATAATAATAATAATAATAATAATAATAATAATAATAATAATAATAATAATAAATTGTTATGAGCTTCCGAAAACAAATGAATGCGAGATGTAGGTATGTATCCCCGTTAGTGATGGGAGTACCGTGTGACACTGCGGCGACAGAGGAGATGCTCACCGGTGTTTGAACGCATGTCCGCCGGGCGGCTTCTGCCGACATTGACGCTACAAAGCCGCTCTGGTAGGACCGTAATGTTTAACCTAATAATTATGTTTCGGTGCATAGGACAAACACAGCATTTTAGTCGTACAGCTGTACTTTACTCTAAAATACGTCCTTCCTTGAGTCATACTTTTTCTTGGATTAATATACCTAGGTA
The DNA here is from genome assembly GCA_030765045.1 of Tenodera sinensis. Classification (NCBI taxonomy): domain Eukaryota; kingdom Metazoa; phylum Arthropoda; class Insecta; order Mantodea; family Mantidae; genus Tenodera; species Tenodera sinensis. The sequence goes on from CM060964.1 coordinate 156,133,130, forward strand.
TTACCAAAACTTGTTACCGCGAAATGAAACAAAGTTATGCTTATTTTAGCTTTGAGTATGCTATTCCATTACATTTCAAGCGGAGTCCTTGGCGCATGTTGTAAGTTGGTTCTTGGTGGAACAGAAAACTACACGAAGCAGCTCTGTATAATGTGGCAACACCGTAATATCTTTCATAAAAGCAAATACCTGACTTCAGTGGGACCTGCGCGAAGGTTCACCTAATTTTCAGGCGTACTTGCATAGATGGTATGAGAATTAAATTAGTCATATGCTTCCCTTTCTGTTCAGAGGGCATAATAGCCATGGGCTCACCTCGCAGTTCTGAAAAGCAATAATTCAGCAATGCTTCTACATTAAGAGGCAAACACTTCAAATTCAACTTCAGTGCATCTGCAGAACATACCTATATTATTGTGTTTCGAATAAGTTGTGGACTAGAACCAAAACTGACTCCAGTGTTGGGTGCTAGACTTACAGACGTAAGTTTAAACAGTGAGACCATGTTGTTCTGTTCTCTATAGTGGAGCTGGCCAAGCTGTGCTCGTTTAAATCAACAGTGGTTGGCTGGCGCTAGTTCGAATCCCATTTAATGTTTCTTTTTTATTTCCATTTTTATTTTTATTTCTTAATGAGAACATCGTCATTTATATACGCCGTGCGAAATATCAAATTATACAAACTAATGGAATATATTTCTGATAAAGTATCTCCTTTAGGTACAGCGTTGTAACTTTTCCTGCGGTCTTATGGATGCTGCAATACGATTGCAATTTTACAACTGCATGCTTTATAAGATATTAGTTGCTCATTCTCAAAATAAAGCGTGGAACATGCCTACCTCAATTGTCAAACATTCCTCCCGAAATTAATAATATTTCCCTTTAAATATTCACATTCAAGGGCATCTATATAAATTTCATAGATTATTGCCATGTTCAGATATATAAGCGTGTAATAGTACAAAATATGGTTTTTGTGGTCATAAAAATGTATTGTTACAAGATCTGTATGCCAGTGAATAATGTCATTAATGAGATGCTGAACAGGACAGAATGCAGCTGTAGATTACTCCAGCGTGAAGCAACCTTTGCACCTAGCAACGTTCTCATGTTTATTTCCAAGCGTTACACAATGTTGCCATGTCGCCATTAGCTATCAGGATTGGAAATTCTGATGAAGGCGCACTCCTAGAAATTGAGTTAATGGCGACATGGCAACACAGTCAAAACTATAGACCTACCTACATAAAAATACTAACACGGTCTAAATCATGGGAAACAAGAACGGGTAAAGGAGTTCATAGATTTGTAGGTAGTTAGAACACATTAAAATATTGAAAGGAATGTAATAGACAACTGCAGGTAAAAGCACTGTGAGTGTTACAGTTTAAACAATCGTGCCAGACTGCTGCGTCTCAAGCCAGGAAGTGAGCTGCTTCAGGAATCCGTAATCAGTAGACCACGCTGTTATCAGTCATGCGAGAAATCGCTAATTTTACACTACACCAACCACTGGCATATGTTATTAATAATACCCACAATACAAGAAGACATGTAATCAAATATAAAAATCAGTATTAATAGAAGAGCTCGAGGTTTTACTTTCTCCACTACATATAGTAAGTAGGCGATGTATTCGACCCAAAATTTCGACGTCGAGATCTCACCGAAAATATGTTTTGAGGCCCCCTGAATCTAAAAAAGCATTGTAGAAAAAGGTCCGCGCGCGCGCGTGTGTGTGTGTGCGTGTGTGTGTGTGCGTGTGTGTGTGTGTGTGTGTGTGTGTGTGTGTGTGTGTGTGTGTGTGTGTGTGTGAATAGCATAACTCAAAAACGAAAAGTCAGTTAAAAACTAAAGTTGGTACTTAAGTTTAATATATTTCAAGGTTGCGACACGAAGATTTTGTTGAACATTTCTTCTCTCCGACCTACCCTTTACATGAAACATTTTTCGAAAATTTTTATTTTCTCAAAACTGGCTTTAACGATTTTCATTAAAAGACCATATGTTTAAGATATTTTTATGGCAAATGAAATGTGGGTATATTTTGAGTTTTCTGCCTATAGCCTGCTTACTCTTGATAACTTTTGCATAACTGATAACTGTAAGAGACAGATCAAATTTTACTGTACAAAAATGCACCTACTTCTCGTTAAAACACACAAGTTAAGTTCAAATGCGTTTATTGTGTAGTGAACCATTTCGGAGATATTCCTTGTTATTTGTGTGGGTTTTGCAATACCTACTTAAACTTTTCTCAAATGGAAGGCCATTTTTTTTATCTCTTGGCCGTGCAAAGAGAACGGAATCTCAAAGCTTTAAAAGATTTGACTATCGCTCAAAGTCTACTGCATTTCCATATTCCCCTTGTACCTGCAAGGAAATTAGCAATAGCATGATTTCTCCAAATGTTTATCTCGACTAACATGAAGAAGATAGAGGAATAAGAGTTTGTAAGACTAGTTAGTACAAGAGTAGAGAAAGTCAAGTGTGTGCAACACGTCAGATTTTTCAAATAGTTGTTTCTTTTAAAGGACCTATTTGCGATCATAAAACGGTAGGTGTTCCCCACAAAATTAATCCTGTATCTAAAATAGTTTTACTGGTTTCAAAGTTTTGAAACTGTAGTAGATATTCGTGTGTTTCTTTATGAATTAGAATGCAAATTAGATACAAAGAAGCTTTGCTCTTACACGAATCTATGATCGCTGTATACCTAGCGAATATGATGAATAATTTAATCGTTGTATGGTTTGGGCAAATATAGGTACATAGTTCTAGTTTCTTAATGGTTAGTTTTGAAGCTGTATCTATCTCAGATTAAAGCTTAGCTGTTTATTGAAATAAATAATATGTTTTTGTAAAACGACACTTTCAGTATGAAAAGCATTTTTCTGCATATAACAAACTAATATGTTGTTGTTGTTGTGTTTAACGCCCGCTTTTACTACTACGGCACCGCAGGCGGTGACACTGATGATACATGAAGATGGAGCACCGGTGGAATGAAATGGCGGGGGAAACCGGAGTACCCGGAGAAAACCCGCCCTGACGCCGCTTCGTCCACCACGAATACCACATGCGGTTCCCTGGGATCGAACCCGGGCCGCCTAGGTGGTAGGCGAGCGCGCTAACCGCTCGGCCACGGCGCCGCAACAAACTAATAAATATACCTAATCTGTTGTATCCTTTTTTATAATATAAACGTCATGGACGCAAAGGATTATTAACTAAAGTGTTGAAGAATTCTAGAACTGAAGTGTGCAGTAAGGGTTATACTTAACTACTTTCGTTTCAGGAGACAGAATTTAAAATACTTCCTTCCTTAAAGTGTAATTTGATAGTTGTAATAATCAAGTGGTGAAAGCATATTTTCGAAAGGAATAATAAATAGTGTTATTCGTATTAGTAACGTTTATACCTACACAATGCCATAGGGAATATTTGTCGATCAGCTTGCAGCATTAGAAGCAAGCTTATTGCTGCTGGTAGAAAATGTTTAGATATGTCCAAGGTATGCGTCATGAGCGCCCCCATACCATAGGCATTATAAAATACAGTATGTTTAGGAAGGAAATGGGAGGAATTTAAAATCTAACAGTAGTTTCCGCCTGTGCATTAAGAAACACATACCTATCTTTAAGGTTTTACAAGATACCTACTGCAGACTTATTTGTATTTATAATCCTGACGCGTGGAAAGACACTTTGGGTACAAGTGTAAAGTTGAAATTTAAGCAGCTTTGTGCAAGTTAGACATTGGATTTTGTTCAATGTCTATTTCCCAGCAAGCCTCCGAGTGCAGGTAATTTACGTTTTTAGCCCTGTGGTAGTTTCTGGCCAGGACTTGAGGTGCTAGAACACACTGTGAACAAATCCCACAATAGGTAGGTAGGCATAGGTTAAAAATCAAGTGAAGTAAGCAACCGTTGATAAGTAGGTAGATATAGGTAACTTGTACCCATGCGTTGATGGCAAGTAAGAACGGAGACATTTCACAATCGTTTTGCTTAAAATATTCCAACGAACAACAGCACATGGGTATCTTGGTAATAGGTCATTCTACAATTATTCTACCCGAGGTCTCAGGTTCGTTTCCCGGCTAGAGAATAATAATATCTCTTTAGTCAGTAGGTAGGTATTATTCGCTCTCCTCCCTGGTGTCTGGAAGTATGAATTGCACTGAGAATGCGTGTGTGAATTTAATGTGTGAGTGAACATCATTGCAATAAGCAAATGCTCCTGAGGTGAAAAATGCCCATATGACCCCAGATATTGAAGGCGGCATAGAAATGGAACAAAAAAGAAAAATTAATTATACTCAAATACCGATGATGATTGATAATGATGATGATGATAATAATAATAATAATAATAATAATAATAATAATAATAATAATAATAATAATAATAATAATAATAATAATAATAATAATAATAATAATAATAATAATAATAATAATAATAATAATAATAATAATAGTAATAATAATAACAACAATAATAATAACAACACCAACAACAATAGTGATAAACATAATAATGATAATAAACACCAATAAGAATAAAATAAAACTAATATTAATGTTAATAATAATGCCCTGATGTTTGCATAGATTTTGTTACAATCTGTAATGCGTGACGTTACACAATAGCAGCATATACAAGAATGTGTTTATTCCCTGGAAAATAAAGGCTTCTTGTGTCTTATCACGCATTACGCACAATAGCTGAAGCCTGGGGAATTCTCCCGCTCTCTTTTCTTCCAAGCAGAACAATGTTCATTAACGTCACTGATGCCCGCTACACAGCAATCGTACTGTTAGGTTCTACAACTCTTTTAACGCCTGGAGGGTTGTACCGATACTTACGCCAATGCCGGATGAAGTGGGTCAGCTGGTATATTTAACCCACCACGTGTAAGTCTCAGATACGTACATCCCTCAATGAGACACAGATAGATAGTAATGAACACATTTCAATTCTACTTAAGTGAAAAACGTAAAACGATTGCTATATGCTTGTTAAAGCTCTATTGTGTAAATTACTTTGTAAAAGTTTATTCCATTTGAATAATAAATGACGCCCAAGGTCATGTAGTTACTCTCGATACGCCTATTGTGGCAATCTCATTAAATAAAGAAACCTAAAGACTGCAGTAAAAAGATACTACTCGGGAAAACATGTTGTTTGCAACAATTCCATATATTACTATAACTGAACTACATCAGTAGTTGAAATTAGTAACAAATGCATACACTGAGCTTAGTTGCACTATATACCTATCTGCTTTACTGTACAGACTCATTCCAAACAAATGTTCGTGCTCCGGAAAAAAACCACGCATAAATAGATTGCTTAAAATGAAATAAATGTTTAAGTGGGGCGAATGTTAGATGATTAAGTGGGAAAGTGCTGCCAGGAAATAACGGCCTCTTTCCCCTTCCACCAATGATACTAGACTCCATTGCATAGGAAAGTCCGCACCTATCAGAAACAGATAGAAAGGTGTTCCTCCACACTGATAAGCCATTGAAGACAACAAACTGCATGGAAAGCAACAAGCAAAATGCAATCATGAAGAAAATATGGAGGTGAAAGAGGAAGTACCAGTTAACACGCTCGTGAAGCAGGAAGGGAGGGTTCTCGCGAAAACGTCAATATCCCGACACGATTAGGGGGACACAGAGCACCATCAAATATCCACTTTCCAGTTACTGAGGTCATTAACTACAGCCATCCCAATATTCCCCATCAAATGCACGCAATAAACTACATACACTTCCTCAGTTACAACTAGAAAAAGCTTGTTTGACAACTTATTGTTAAAAAAGATAAATTTGGAATATTTAAAAGTATAATTTAGATTTAGACGACACTTTTATGGATGGACATTATAAAGTTAATACTCCCAAGGGTAAATATCCACCACAAATACCTTTATCTGTCATAAACGCTAATGTTCAAAATTGTAGGCTGCCTTTATAATGGAATTTAAACCCACATCTGAAAATAATGAACAGTTATATATAGGTTTCTAGTTTTTAACTACTATGAGTATTAAAACACAAAAAAGAGCTTTAGATTACACTAATGTTAGTGTATTTTGGGATGCAATTTCATCTCGGTGGCTGTAAAGGAATATGACATGCAATTGCCGACAAAATATTATTGAATTCCAGGCATTTTAAAACGAGGCACTTTTTGGTATCCTATTCCACAAAGACTTAGATAAAATATTTCCTACTCTAAATGATGAAAATTAATGTAGGCATACAAAAGTGTCCTATTGCACAGATACCTATATTCAGTAAACACAACAGCTAAAGCACTTTTGTATTTCACACAATTCACTCATTCATTGAGAGGTGCAAGAAATTCAAGAAAATGTCATAAGGAGCTTTAAACAGGTGTAAGGTTCTTCATCTCCCGCTCTGGGCAACTCCATTGTTGAATCTAGTTTTGGAGCCAAGAAATGTTAGGAACTTCCGCGCGTCTCTGCGGCTTATAGCCTCCTGTGATTACTTAATTTATCCCTTCTTCTGGGGTGTGGTAGCTGCAATAGATCTATGTAGGTCGCAGTTCGCTTGTATACCGTATTCCCTCACATCTATGTTGTCATTTTCTACCTCGTACAAAACTTGCAATAGGTAAGCTTTCCTTTCGGGTTTTCCCTTATACTGAAAATAGGAATACAGCTCAACTATAAGCTCTATGAACCCCAGGCTCATTGGAACATCATTTCACCCATTTCGTCCGATATGACCTACTCAGTTAAACGGCGTGAAACAAAATACAAACAAGCCAAAGTAAAATAGAAAGAAAAAAAAGAAAAAACGGTGCCAGTGCTGACGCAATGTTTTATTTGCTGCAGAAGATTGTTATTTAAATTTACAAGGATACAACACATTTGTTCCGTGTGTTTAGTTTCATCTTACTGCCTGCTTAGTGCTTCAATCTTAGTACAGTGCTCGCTTTCTACATTTACACTATTCTTTCCTTGAAATCAATTAACTAGTATCAGGCAACTATCCGGAAGGTCTATTTTAAATTCGGCATGTTATAACTTTATATACCTACCTGCAACATCCCTCACTGACTGAGTGAGATACTTGTCAACAATTGTTTTAACAATAATCTTAGTTCTTTATATTTCCTTTAATCCTGTGTTATTTCCTGAGTTCACCATGTAGTGATTTCACTTGTTTACACGTTCTAAACCAGTTGAGCGTAGTCACTTTCTCATTGTAAGTAGATAGGTAGGTATTCCACACTCAGGCACAATATGCTCATGAAGAAGTAGGTACACTATTGGAAATACCTATTCATAAACCAGATAAACACTACAGACAGGTAGATATAGGTACAATCTACTTAATAAGGTCTTGTTTCTCGTTCAAAAAAACCTTTTAATGTCCCTCAAGGTGAATGTTGCCTTTTAAGAAGATCATAACGTTTATCCTCGTAAAGAAAAAGAGGTAGGTGCATACCTAATTGCAAATTGCGAGTTTTAAGTAATTATTGCTTAAAACAAAAACAACCATTAAAAAATCGTAATTATTATATTCACTTGACTTTCTCTACCCTCTGTTGTTTATCAGTGTCTATACAAATGGTTCTGACGAATGTTTATTTTTCCATCTACTCCATTTTAATCGCGGTAAAATTATGCTGAAGTAACTACTTTACATATGTCGTCGGCGATGGTCAGATGTTTAAGTAGTGGACTCTATATGGTGGCATTAAAGTGCAATATTCCTTGAATGCAATCGCGAGAAACCACTGGCTGTCAACTGGACTTGAAAACAATCACACAAATATTGAGTAATTCTAACCACTAATAACGCAAATCTCGGAAATAGCTTATGCTCATTGTAATAGGTAATTTGTGCGTGTGTTAAAGAGATCTAGGTATAGGTATTTGTGTATGCTTCGTCTATCTTTACTAGTTATACCTATCTACCTATCTACAATATCACAAAACGCCTTCCGAATAAACACGACCTTAGGCTATTCCCACAAAATTCAACATACCGACTTGGTTTATAATGCAAATATCTTATTATACCTACCTATGTGGTATTTTAATCAAAATCGCTGCAGCAATGATTCAAAAAATCAAAAGTTTCTAAAAATGTTTCACCCTAGGGTATACTGAACATAAATATGTATCAAGTTTTGTATTTGACCGACTTTTCGTTTTTGAGTTATGTTGTTCACAGACAGACAAGACGGTTAGGTAGGTATGTGCATGACGTCGCGAACAAAGATAACCGCAAGACCGCTTCAAAAAATGACCAGCTTCTGAAAAATTCAAACTAATAACATCGGATAGCTAGAAAATGGTTGATACCACAGAAAAGGTAATTGAAGTAAATGGTGTGTTTATTTGTGTAGTAAGTTTTCGTGTCTCTGTTATAGCTCACCAGTTACCTACATACCTATAAGTAGGTAATTGCAGGATTTTGTTTTCCGAAATGCTGGCTACTCACACAAAAATCAGGATAGGTACCTATAACTACCTATATTGTACGAGTATTTGTCATGTAACCATCTTAAATGTACCTATAACGTTTGAATCAGAATCGTTACCCTTAGAGCCATTTTGTGGAAATAAGCATGACAAAAAGTGTTCCATGTAAAGCGTAGTTTGGGGGTAGGGAAATTTTCTGGAAAATATACGTGTCTTCCTATCGGTATGCTTGTGAGTGTGTGTAGTGAGTGAGTGTACATGTGTGTATGTGTGTGTGTGCGCGCGCGCGCGTGTGTGTATGTGTGTGAGTGTGTGCGCACGCGTGTGTGTGTGTGTGTGTATGTGTGTGCGCGTGTGTGCGTGTGTGTGTGTGAACAGCGTAACTCAAACACCAAAAGTTGGTTAAATACAAATCTTGGTGCCACTTAAGTTCAGTATTTTCCAAATATGCGACACAAAAATTTTTAACAGAATTTTCTCACTCCAAACTACCCTTTACATGATAGATTTTCGCTTTGTGCAAAGCGACTGTAAGTATTTTGATAAAAGTACCATATAGGTAGGTACCTACTAAATATACCCATTTATATTACAAATAAATCGTGTAATTATGTTCAACTTTGTGGGAATAGCCTAAGAAATCGCCTTCATTCAGAAGGAATACCGCAGGTATAATCTTGCATACCTACATACCTAACTGATACCTAAATGTTAAGCGATAGTCGAAATCATTTACTACACAAAAAGGTACATTATTAAACACACAATTTACTTTAAATAATTTTTTTGGTGTCTTAGGCTATTTCCAAGGTAATGTTATTAATGGTTGGAATTGTTCAATACTTTGTCATTCATTCAAAGTCTTTCGATATTCAATTGTTTTTCGCGATTGTATGGAATGTCAAGACCAACATGTGACGTGCTATTCTTAAACATTTTACTACCCTTGTTCCCTTGTACTTATAACGAAATGTCTTTAAGTAGCTGTTTCTGCAAATGTTTATTTCAATTGAAGTGAAGTAGAAAAAATCGCAACAACAGCTTGTATCTACACCTACCCACTGATACACGACAGAGGGCAGAGGAAGTCTAATGTTATACCTACCTACCTACCTACCTACCTACCTACCTACCTACCCATCAAGTTTTCTACCAAGAATCAATTGCAATAACATAAAAGGAAACCGAACCGGGAGTGATATTCCGATAGTTAAAGTGAGTTAAGACCATTTGGCCTAAGCCAAGAAAAGATAAAAAGGTGATTTTCAGGTAGGCATGTACCTGCCTACAATGAAATGACATAGGTACAACCTACATTGACCTTTAGCACGGCTGCAGTGGTAGTGTGTTGGCGAAATGCTGGATGTGCGCTGTTCCCACTTCCCAAAGTGATTTTCAGGTTCACCACGCTCATTATTGGTTATATGTATTCATATTCCACTGTAGGCCTTTTCGCTGTTTTCGTTCCTCGTCGAGATCAATATAATTTTCTTTGGTCTCTGGTGAAAATGTTATGTTTACATTTGTTTTTTAAGTTGTATTTTGTTGGCAATGCGCTCGTATCGTTGTGTGTGTTGTAGCCATCTTCTTCCCCTGGTGTTTTATTCCTTCTATTCCCCCCCTCAACAAATGAATTGCACTTAAAAGCCTGCAGCAGTTTCCTGAAGCGCTCTTCACAGTCGATGTTTGTGCTGCCTGTGAATGCACTCCCCACCTAACCACGTATTCCCGTACGTTAGCAAAGAATAGATATTCATACTTAAGAGGAATTCAAATAGCGATTTTAAGATGTATGTTGTAGCAAACATTTACGTACTTGAATGCTAGAACAAAGCGCTTTGGTAAGAAGGGAGCAGGCTTCCTTTGTTTTATATGCGCGTGTTTGGGGCAGTTCCCTAGCACTCCAGTTAATTTGGATCACGTGGGTGTTGCTATATGATTATCCTAACACACTGTTCTTTGTAGGTAACACAGACATCAGGGAATCTTGTAAACGTACTTAAAATTCTGACGTGTTTTTATGGCTGCAATAGAAAGAGGAAACAAAACCAAAGCTAATTTACACCTATTTTAAATGACGACAAAGGGGAAGGAGGTAATTAACAGAATGCATTTTGCAGCCGCTTCGGAGAGTTAAAAGGTCTAAACTAAACTTTTTTTGAAGTAATACAGTAAATATACGTAAATGTATAGTAGGTAGACGGTTTACAGAAAGACTGTCAAGTGTTTATTGCTTAATTACAAAGGAAAACAAGAATTATTGAAGACAAGTCATAGGTAGTTGATATGAAATGTAAATACTTCTGTGACCGAAATAAATTAAACTTCTTAGTGAGATTTTGTTTTGCTGAACTTTCACCTTCGTGACAGCCAGCGGCAAAATAAAGCTACTTAAGGTAACAACTAAGTGCATTAAAACAAGCCAATAAAACTTTAACAAAAATTATGGTATTGGACTAATGTTCATTTTAGCTTTTACGTTCTGAACCCTAGTGCATAAATCGTATTAGTATAAATGTTCATAGGTGAAGCTATTAATCAATACCTATCTATGCACTGTCATTAACATACAACATTTCAATTCATAAATATTCTGTATCTACACGGTTCCAAATCGTACGCTGATATTATGTAGGTACTATTTCAATTATGCTTAATCGTATTGTTTTGTTTAATGATTGATGCATTTGTCTCCAGTTCACTGTAATACTGTTGTACGCGCTGTTTATGTCAGTGACGAAAGCTAAGCGTGTTTTAACGAGTAGGTAAAATGAAGTAGGTAAAATAATTATTATATGAAGTAGGTAACAGTTTTCTTGGATAAAGTGCAGAAATGTAATTGCAGCGTTACGAAACCTCCCCTGTGGAGTGACAAAGAAGCATAAAAAGCAAAGACGGAGTTAAGGAAACCTGAAATAGGCAGGCAGGTAGGCAGGTTTAGGATGTTTGTAAGGTAGCTAGATAAGGGTTGGGTGTTACATACCTACACGCATCTATCTACGTGATAACATGTAACTACTGTTACTACGTTTCCACAGGGAATTCAAATCGATTTCATTTCTCATTCCGGTTTGAACACTGCATCAAAACGCGGATTCAGATCGAGCTAAATCCTTGGATCCGATCCTCTTAGAAATGAGATCGGATCGAAATTTTGTTGCTTGGAAACACGTACCGGATTCAAATCAATTTGAATCCACCAAAGATGCTAACTTCTACTGTACTCGCAGCAGGCTGCACGTTCGTCATTTTGTTTCCTTAGCGAAAATGGTGTAATAAAACACAACAAAGCCACTTTTATTGTTTCCATAATATCGCAATACCTATATTCTTATAAAAACATCCACTAACCTCAAAACTTACTTAAAATAAGCAGAAAACGTATTTGTTTGCATGTCGCCAACATAAACGAAGTGACAGACATATAGGTAACCTTGAATTACTTATGCTAGAGCCTTGCATATCCAAATCGATCTCATTCCGGATTAAATTCAACATGAAAACGCGGATCTTATTGAGAATGGGATTGGACTCAAATCGATTTCAATCTCCCATGGAAAAGTAGTGTAGCTATGCTCCTCTCACGAGGATGTGGCTGCAAGGAATGTGTTGACATCAACTAATCCAGTGTTTTGTGAGAAAGATTACGACTAGTTTCAGCATACCAAAAAGGTTTAGTCTTGTTAAAAAACATAGGCTCTTGTGCTAGTAATGGGAATATGTACTAAGGTTGCGGATCCGCAAAACGCCAACACGCTCCTGGTGATAGTAGATCCATCATGGTGAGCTTCATGAGAGGCGTGCCTGCCTACCTGCCTATACCTAGCTTCGCCCCATGCGTTACCGTCTACTTACCTACGTGAATGTCCGTACAAAGTAGAAAATGAAAGCTAAATTGGCTGATGTGTGCCTACTACAGCTGCAGTGGTGCAGTTACATACCTACATACAAGATAGTGAAATCATGAGCAGCTGGCGGTAGATGTAGGTACAATAGCAAGCGGAGTTGCTAAGTATGTATGTACCTACCTACCCTGCGGCTCTAACAGTCCCCACTCATCACGTCCACACATGTTTCTATTACCCACCTACCTACCTATTCTAAATCTCTTCCCATTTAATCTTTTTAATACCTACTCTACAGTAGGTATAGGAGCCTACAGTAGATACCTATCCTCTCACTGCAGTGTTATCACGTTCAGTGAAACTCGACTGGAAGTTTCTTCATTAAAATGTTATTTGTCCGTTTGTCTTCTCCTCTTTACACTCTTCACTAACAATGCAGTTTTCCCTTCTGTTCCAACATGATCGGAGTAAATAATCCATTGTTTCTAGTGTTGATGATGTGTGAAGTTTAAGGCTTAGGTAAATGGTGGCTCTATCACAAACGCTTCTTCTTCTTCTTCTTCTTCTTCTTCTTCTTCTTCTTCTTCTTCTTCTTCTTCTTCTTCTTCTTCTTCTTCTTCTTCGTATCATGGATATGGATATTTATAACATGTTGTCTTACATTCACATGACATTCTTTGACCACTATCGTTTATTTTTATACCTATAGGTACTTCGCTTCTACAAATTATTCTTACAAAAGCTTGCTTTTCTATGTACTAATTGATATAAACGCTTGAGAAACAGTTTGATCACAAATTTGGTTGTAGACCCAAGAGGAATAGTTTTGACCGAATCGATAGTCAGATGTTTAAAAGCGAGTCGCCTTATGATAGTATTCTTGAAATTGCACATCCCTTCCATGTCATCGCAACAAGTTTATTTTGAATTAGGTAAGTAACTTGTATGTTTTAAATGCTTCATCTAACCATTAGGTACAAAATGATCTCTGTAGATAGATCGGTAGGTATGACTTCTACCAAATGAAGAGCAATTTCCAACAAAATTCAATCCTATAGCTAGGTAGGAAGGTACATTTTATTTGTCACATGTCTTAAATATATAATATTTTAATCCGTCATCAGAGACATTTTTGAGAAAATCAAGAATATGAAAACCTTTTTCCGTGGGAAGGGTAGTTTACTATTTGCTTGAAAATCTTCGTGACGCACATTTTGAAGATACTAACATTAAGCATTAGTTTTATATTTATGCGACTTATCGTTTCTGAGTTCATTATGCACACATTAAAACACACACACACATACACACACGGACATTTTATAGGAATGTCTTTGGATTTAGGAACCTCAAAACGGTGAAACTAGACATGGAAGCAGTACGTACTACGTGTAGGTATAGAGAAAATAAGTTAACTGGCAGACTTCATCTTTTGTAAAACGTTTTCCAGATGAAGAGCCATAAGTGTTATTTTATACGTCTCTAACGGCTGCTGATCGTTTGTAGTTTGTTTTTCTGGTAATAGGTACCTACCCACTTATAACCATTAACAGTTGCAAACACATGATGGGAATTATTTGTCACTGCGTACGAAACACTTAAACGAAGATCAAACAGAGCACACTGAATAAATACTAGGTACCTTAGATAGCTGCTTCTCGAACAGAACGAAGAGGCGAATAAACATGCGACTGCACTGTGCATTAGTCGCCAAATGTTCAACACTGCTTTTATTCTAGGTAGATAATCATGGAAGCTAAGTGAATAGGTAGGTATTGAGGAGACAGTATTTCTGCATCAGCGACAAATGCTTTATGAACGAATAGGTAGGTAGGTAGATATGTACCTACCTGTAGTTACCTACTTTTGCTAATACCTGCCTAAGTGCTCGTTTATTTCAATAAGATCATGTTTATGGATGCCGCAACCTGCATACCTACCTACTATTATCATCCAATGAAATCGCATACTCACAAACACACTATAGGATAAACAGTTGTGATTGGTTGATATTCGACTGGTAACGCTAGTTGGACTTTACAAATCCTTTGTTAGACAAAATCTTGAATACCTACGCATCTATTAGGTGTCAACTTAATAAAAAAAAGTACAATCAAATGTTTAAAATCTGTTCTATTTAAAAGGACTGGATTTTACCTTACGTACGTACACAAGTTACACAACCCTTTTAAAACTATTTAAATTGAAGCTTTAAGCGCTAGAAGAGACATTGCAGCAATAATATTTTTGTATAGTCTTACACTCGATTATTGGTGATAGTCAACTTATTACAAGTATATTGTTTTATGTCCCGAATAAAATAAGTAGATTCAACAAGTTATTTTTCACTTGAGGAGCAAATACCGAAATTTATAAAAATTGGGGCTAAACAGAATGTTATCTATATTTATAGGATAACAGCCTTCGCTATTTGATGTAGATATACCTACCTATTCAACATGTCAGAAACTCGTTTAAAAATGACATAGTAAATAATTTACACTTTTAAGATTAATATAAAGTTTTAAAATTAGGACTGATTGTAGGTATATAATGCTATTGTTATTTGTTTCATCTTGTTTTTGCTTCATAACTTTTATTTTACATCTAATTTCTGTTTGTTTCATTTCTATAAGTTAGATTTGGAAATGTTTGTATGTAAATGTATTTTATAATGAACATTGTAATTGGGCTTCGTGTGTAACATTTTGGTTTCATGTTTATTTTGTTTATTTCATTATTTTGTTTTGTATTACTTGTTGTGGACTCGTGAGGTAGTAGGTTTACTTGGCGTGATAATGAGAAGGTAAAACCATATCAATATTTACGTATATAAAGTTGTAGGTAGGTAAGTGGGTAGCCCCAAGTTTGTTGCGTTAGGGGTTAGGCGCAAAGATGAAACGAACGGCAAGACGGAGGGAAGTAGGTCGCACGGAAGACCGAGGGGAAGTGCAACTTTCGCCATGTGCAATCCCCTCACTTCGCATTATTAACAAACAAGGCCGATTCTTTCTCACTTACATGCATTACCTATACCTACTACTGCAATATTACCTTAACACACACCTACCTAAAGAACTAGTAGCTACCTACTTGTTTATGCTTCCGAATTCTACCTGCCTACTATGTTATTAAACCCTACGTCACCACTAGGTATACATTTCCCTAAAAATGCTCGTGATAGAAATAAAGAGCCAATGTTAGCGGTGTTAACCCTTGGGTTTCATTTACAAACTGACTTTAAGGTAGGTAGGTAGGTGATTTGTAACGTAATATGTAGGTACTCATAGAAATTCTAGGAAGCTTGTCTCTCTGCACTGTTTAATTTTAATAACTGCAGTCTTGTGGTTTTCTCACCGTTATTTCTGCAGTAGTCAACGCATAACTTTTAGATTAAATACCTATATGGATAAGTTATTTTATTTACATTGATGACCTGCAGATCTTGTTAATAATATTTGTATAGAAATGTTGTAACTAAAAATAATGGACTAGGCATAGTAATAGAGTTATAGGGAGTAGTAAACAAAGAGAGGAATATATATCTAACTGGAAATAACGTTTGCTTTCACTAAAACGAAAGCAAATACTGATCGGAAAAGTTGTGCAGATAAAGTATCTGTTTACGTTACCAATTTGAGACTGAGTTATCTAAGGTGCTAACGCTAACGGCTTGTGTAGGTGTGCCTGCCTTTAAGCTGAAGATGGGAGAAAATCCAAACACATTATCTGCTACTCCCAAGGAACGGACAGCTTGCTTGTCGGCAGACCAATGCCATGAATCTCTTTCTATTGGTCCACCAACAGAGCGCCGTTACAGCTGGAGCTCTTTATACCGCCCGCCATTTTCTGTGCTTCTTCAAACATGCCGACATATCATCCTAACGCGTCCTACTTAAGCAATCAGACCTAATAAACGTATGCATTACTACCATATATTGTGTCTATTAACGTACGCCCAGTCTGTAAGAACAGTGCCTAGATAGATCTACTGCCTAAAATAACACGCTTAACACAACACAACTTGTTCTAAGCATGCCAATAAGTATGTTAGGCGGTAATAATAATGCAAACTCGATGGGTAGATAATTAACACTCTGCTTACAAACCAATATTTTCAGTTCTTCGTCAAAACAGTCTTTTTGGGTGAAATGTGGATAGATAAGGCGGGAAAGTGACGAAGTGCGTCCATACAGGTTTCAACAAGCAAACAATTCCTAAACAAAACTCAATCCGACAAATACGATAAAACCTGGATAGGTAGCTAGATAGAAGCTTAATGCTCAATATCAATTTCTAATTAAGGTAGGTAGGTAGGTAGGTAGGTAGGTAGGTAGGTATTGCAAGTAAGTTTCTACCAAACCACAAAAGAAATGGGAAGGAATAGGAAATATTGAAGTGAAGCTCATTCGAGTAGGATGTACCTACCTACAGTTATTAGTTCATAATAAAGAGACGAAGACGGGGTTTACCGTTGTATTGCGATGCTGCTTCTCGCATGAAAATGCCCTTCATTTAAACATTAATTGCCAACATTTTACGGTTACATTGTGTGCACTTCTGGTTATCACACTTTTGTGTTACCTACGCCAAAGTTAGTTCATCCCTTATGTTTACAAAATGAGTACTACTATTACAAATTGCTAATGAGAAGGTTAACTCTTGTAGCAACATCAGATCATGTTTTATGGTTAATGTATGTGAAACACGTAGTTCGATGGGTGGGTACCTACACTGTCATCTAGTATTATTCTGCAATATCAACATTTCAAAGGCAACAGAAGTATTTTTCTCGCAAGTTCACTTTGAAAGGTGCATAGTGCAGTTTTAGAGGTAGGTACCTACTCTTTGAGCAAGTGACGGGTATTAACATTGGAGAAATACCAACATGTAGTACCTGCCTATCTCAGTTGCTCTATCCGATAGTACGCATGTTGGTAATGTTTGCTGTTTGCTTCTTACAACTACTTGTAATTTTGAGCAAAGCAGTTTTATAGGAGGAGCATGTGAGCATTTTCCGTGTAGGTACATTAGCAACACTTACGGAAAACTAGCAAACATTCTGCACCAAGTGTGATACCTACCTTTAGTTATCTGTGGTCACAACCATTACATTATTCCCACGTGCTTATTCTTACACTGAAAGCCACGTTGTTTATAACGCCCTTTTCTACCGTAAAAACAGGCTTATAAACATCTTAACATGAGAATACAAAAATAACAGTTTGGGGTGAATAGTTAAGTAGGAATCTTTTAGCTCTTATTTTAAGTTCCTCTCGAAATTAATTACAATTGGGATTAAGAGAAACTTTTCGTTTAAGTTAGATAAATCCTGTAGATGAGTATCTTACTTCAAAAAGAAGCAAATGTGTGCTTTTGTCTGCCACCGGCTGCTTTTCTCGTTAACATCGGTAATAAACAAATGCAACATCTTCCTTCCATTGCACATTATTCTTGGTCAATAGAAATACCTATAGCTAGCGACTTCCCTCTTTGTCTGCACAGTGGGCATGTTCTTATTCACGATCGGCAGCTAAACTACCAGTCAACGCATTACCTCCACACAGCGTTGTTATTCTCCAACATCAGTAATGTGCAAACCTAACCACTTCCTGCGTTTGTCTGAAAGTAGGCGATATTTTTGTTCAACATCAGTAATGTACAAACCTAACTAATTCCTGCGTTTGTCTGAAAGTAGGCGATATTTTTGTTCAACATCAGTAATGTACAAACCTAACTACTTCCTGCGTTTGTCTGAAAGTAGGCGATATTTTTGTTCAACATCAGTAATGTACAAACCTAACTACTTCCTGCGTTTGTCTGAAAGTAGGCGATATTTTTGTTCAACATCAGTAATGTACAAACCTAACTACTTGCTGCGTTTGTCTGAAAGTAGGCGATATTTGTGTTCAACATCAGTAATGTACAAACCTAACTAATTCCTGCGTTTGTCTGAAAGTAGGCGATATTTTTGTTCAACATCAGTAATGTACAAACCTAACTACTTCCTGCGTTTGTCTGAAAGTAGGCGATATTTTTGTTCAACATCAGTAATGTACAAACCTAACTACTTGCTGCGTTTGTCTGAAAGTAGGCGATATTTTTGTTCAACATCAGTAATGTACAAACCTAACTAATTCCTGCGTTTGTCTGAAAGTAGGCGATATTTTTGTTCAACATCAGTAATGTACAAACCTAACTACTTGCTGCGTTTGTCTGAAAGTAGGCGATATTTTTGTTCAACATCAGTAATGTACAAACCTAACTAGTTCCTGCGTTTGTCTGAAAGTAGGCGATATTTTTGTTCAACATCAGTAATGTACAAACCTAACTAATTTCTGCGTTTGTCTGAAAGTAGGCGATATTTGTGTTCAACATCAGTAATGTACAAACCTAACTACTTCCTGCGTTTGTCTGAAAGTAGGCGATATTTGTGTTCAACATCAGTAATGTACAAACCTAACTACTTCCTGCGTTTGTCTGAAAGTAGGCGATATTTGTGTTCAACATCAGTAATGTACAAACCTAACTACTTGCTGCG
>CM060964.1:156161989-156284489 GCA_030765045.1 Tenodera sinensis
TACTACAACTACTACTACTACCACAACTACTACCACTACTACAACTATTACTACTACAACTACTACTACTACAACAACTACTACTACTACAACTACTACTACTACCACAACTACTACCACTACTACAACTATTACTACTACAACTACTACTACCACAACTACCACAACTACTACCACTACTACAACTATTACTACTACAACTACTACTACTACAACTACTACTGCTACTACTACCACAACTACTACCACTACTACAACTATTACTACTACAACTATTACTACTACAACTACTACTACTACAACTACTACTGCTACTACTACCACAACTACTACCACTACTACAACTATTACTACTACTACTACTACTACCACAACTACTACCACTACTACAACTATTACTACTACTACTACTACCACAACTACTACCACTACTACTACTACTACTACTACTACTACTACCACAACTACCACAACTACTACCACTACTACAACTATTACTACTACAACTACTACTACTACTACAACTACTACTGCTACTACTACCACAACTACTACCACTACTACAACTATTACTACTACAACTACTACTACTACAACTACTACTACTACTACTACCACAACTACTACCACTACTACAACTATTACTACTACAACTACTACTACCACAACTACCACAACTACTACCACTACTACAACTATTACTACTACTACTACTACTACCACTACTACAACTATTACTACTACAACTACTACTACTACAACTACTACTGCTACTACTACCACAACTACTACCACTACTACAACTATTACTACTACAACTACTACTACTACTACTACTACTACTACTACTACTACCACAACTACTACCACTACTACAACTATTACTACTACAACTACTACTACCACAACTACCACAACTACTACCACTACTACAACTATTACTACTACAACAACTACTACTACTACTACCACAACTACTACCACTACTACAACTATTACTACTACAACTACTACTACCACAACTACCACAACTACTACCACTACTACAACTATTACTACTACAACTACTACTACTACTACCACAACTACTACCACTACAACTATTACTACTACAACTACTACTACCACAACTACCACAACTACTACCACTACTACAACTATTACTACTACAACTACTACTACCACAACTACCACAACTACTACCACTACTACAACTATTACTACTACAACAACTACTACTACTACTACCATTACTACCACTACAACTTTCACAAATGATGATAATGATACCTAATGATAACGATAAAGATAACGATAACCACAACAACTATGACAACAGCAAACATTTATTATTATTATTATTATTATTATTATTATTATTATTATTATTATTATTATTATTATTATTATTATTATTATTATTATTATTATTATTATTATTATTATTATTATTATTATTATTATTATTATTATTATTATTATTATTATTATTATTATTATTATTATTATTATTATTATTATTATTATTATTATTATTATTATTATTATTATTATTATTATTATTATTATTATATTAACAGCAACAAGAACATTACACATAGGTAAGGGTAAGGCTTTTCACTATAGCTCTTGGTTTATACTTGTAAATTAAATTTCGCTTACATATACCACTCAACTTTCTAAAGTAGGACAGGTATAATATGTACATGCTGGAGCTTCTGTTTGGGCAGTAATATAAAGGGCTTTAACAGGTTAATCATGGTTAACAGTTGGTAAATAAATCAAAAGTAATTTACATATATGCAAGTATGTGCGCACAAGGTGGACATTGAAATCGAGCAAAGTGAAAGATCAACGTGAAGTTTGGGGATATAATATTATTACCTAATAGCCGGTTTTTATATTTCAGTACTAAATAAGGTTGTATAGAAATTACGAAATGGAACTTAATGTTACCAACACACTCAGCATTTTCGGTATTTCTACTCACAAATTCCGTCATTCCACTTGAACAAAGCCCAAATTCCCAGGTTATGCACACACACACACACAGATATAAACACAGATATACACAGACGTATACACACATATACACAGACATATACACACATATACTCACATACACACATAGGTATACACACATATACACAGACGTACACACACATATACTTACAACAGATATACACACATATACACACATATATACTTACATACAGATATACACACATATACTTACATACAGATATACACACACATACACACATATACTTACATACAGATATACACACATATAAATGTAAACCCCGCGCGACAGCCAACGAAGGGCCAAGGCCTACCGCCCAGCCGCTGCGTCCCCCACCTCTGCCCACTACAGGCGTCATTGGTGAGGTGCAGTACTGGAGGGTGGGACGTGGTCAGCGCCCCGAGCCCTCCCGGCCAGTTATGCGGTCTTCTCGACCTGGGGCCGCTACTTCTCCATCAAGTAGCTCCTCAATTGGTCCCCCCGGGACCTAACGAGGCTGAGTGCAACCCGTGTCAGACCTCCCAGAGGGGATAAAATCCCCATGCTGGTACCGGGAATCGAACCCGGGTCCTCCGCGCCACAAGCAAGCGCGCTGCCAGCTGCGCTAGGGAGGCGGCCATATACACACATATACACACATATACTTACATACAGATATACAGACATATACACACCTATACTTACATACAGATATACACACATATACACACATATACTTACTTACAGATATACACACATATACACACATATACTTACATACAGATATACACACATATACACACATATACTTACATACAGATATACACACATATACACACATATACTTACATACAGATATACACACATATACCAACATATACTTACATACAGATATACACACATACACACATATACTTACATACAGATATACACACATATACACACATATACTTACATACAGATATACACACATATACACACATATACTTACATACAGATATACACACATATACCAACATATACTTACATACAGATATACTCACATATACACACATATACTTATATACAGATATACACACATATACACACATATACTTACATACAGATATACACACATATACACACAGATACACATACATATACACAGATGTATACACACATATACTTACATACAGATATACACACATATACACACATATACTTACATACACACAGATACACATACATATACACAGACGTATACAAACATATACTTACATACATATACACACATATACTCACATACAGATATACACACATATACTTACATACACACAGATACGCATACATATACACAGATGTATACACACATATACTTACATACAGATATACACACATATACACACATATACTTACATACAGGTATACACACATATACTTACATACACACATATACACACAGACATAGTTACATACACACAGATATACATACATATACACAGAGGTATAAACATATATACTTACATACACACAGATATACATACGTATACACAGACGTATACACACATATACTTACATACACACACAGATATACACACATATACACACATATACTTACATACACACAGATATACACACATATACTTACATACAGATATACACACATATACACACATATACTTACATACACACATATACATACAGACATAGTTACATAGACACAGATATACATACATATACACAGATGTATAAACATATATACTTACATACACACACAAATATACACACATATACTTACAGACACATAGATATACACAGATGTATAAACATATATATTTACATATACAGACAGATATACACACATATACTTACATACACACACAGATATACACACATATACTTACATACACACACAGATATAACACATATACACAGATGTATACACACATATACTTACATATACACACAGATATACACACATATACCTAGATACACACAGATATACATAAATATACACAGACGTATACACACATATACTTACATACACACAGATATGCACACATATACACAGATGTATACACACATATACTTACATACACACGCAGATATGCAGACATATACACACACATGCTTAAATACACACACAGATATGCACACATATAGACACAGATATACGTACATATACACACAAATGCTTACATACACACACAGATATACATACATATACACACAGATATACATACATATACACATATGTATAAACATATATACCTACATACACACACAGATATACACACATATACGCACACATACTTACATACACACAGATATGCACACATATACACAGACGTATACAAACATATACTTACATACACAGGTAGATATGCACACATATACACAGACACATACACAGACGTATACAAACATATACTTACATACATACACACGTAGATATGCACACATATACACAGTCACATACACAGACGTATACAAACATATACTTACATACACACACAGATATGGACACATATATACAGACGTATACAAACATATACTTACATACACACACAGATATGCACACATATACACAGACGTATACAAACATATACTTACATACACACGTAGATATGCACACATATACACAGACACATACACAGACGTATACAAACATATACTTACATACACACACAGATATGCACACATATACACAGACGTATACAAACATATACTTACATACACACGTAGATATGCACACATATACACAGACACATACACAGACGTATACAAACATATACTTACATACACACACAGATATGCACACATATACACAGACGTATACAAACATATACTTACATACACACGTAGATATGCACACATATACACAGACACATACACAGACGTATACAAACATATACTTACATACACACACAGATATGCACACATATACACAGACACATACACAGACGTATACAAACATATGCTTACATACACACGCAGATATGCACACATATATACAGACGTATACAGACATATACTTACATACACACGCAGATATGCACACATATATACAGACGTATACAGACATATACTTACATACACACGCAGGTATACACACATATGTACAGACGTATACAAACATATACTTACATACACACGTAGATATGCACACATATACACAGACACATACACAGTCGTATACAGACATATACTTACATACACACGCAGATATGCACCCATATACACAGACGTATACAGACATATACTTACATACACACGCAGATATACACACATATACACAGACGTATACACACATATACACAGAGGTATACACACATACTTACATACACACAGATATACACACATATACACAGACGTATACACACATACTTACATACACACGCAGATATACACACATATACACAGACGTATACACACATATATACAGAGGTATACACACATACTTACATACACACATATATACACACATATACACAGACGTATACACACATACTTACATACACACGCAGATATGCACCCATATACACAGACGTATACAGACATATACTTACATCCACACATAGATATCGGCCCGGGTTCGATCCCAGGGACCCGCATGTGGTATTCGTGGTGGACGAAGCGGCGTCAGGGCGGGTTTTCTCCGGGTGCTGCGGTTTCCCCCGCCATCTCATTCCACCGGTGCTCCATCTTCATTCCGTGTATCATCAGTGTCACCGCCTGCGGTGCCGTAGTAGTAAAAGCGGGCGTTAAACACAACAACAACAACAACACATAGATATACACACATATACACAGAGGTATACACACATACTTACATACACACAGATATACACACATATATACAGAGGTATACACACGTATACTTACATCCACACATAGATATACACACATATACAGAGAGGTATACACACATATACTTACATACACACAGATATACACACATATATACAGAGGTATACACACAGATATACACACATATATACAGAGGTATACACACATATACTTACATACACACAGATATACACACATATATACAGAGGTATACACACAGATATACACACATATACACAGACATATACACAGATATACACACTTATACAGAGGCATATACACAGATATACACACGTATACACAGACATGTACACAGATAAACAGACATATACGCAGACGTATACACACATATACACAGACATATACACAGATATACACACATATACACAGATATATACACAGATATACAGACATGTACACAGACATACACACGTACACACAGACATATCCACAGATATACACACTTATACACAGACATACACACGTACACACAGACATATCCACAGATATACACACTTATACACAGATATAAACACTTATACACAGACATATACACAGATATACACACATATACACAGACATATACACAGATATACACACTTATACAGAGGCATATACACAGATATACACACGTACACACAGACATGTACACAGATAAACAGACATATACGCAGACGTATACACACATATACACAGATATATACACAGATATACAGACATATACACAGACATACACACGTACACACAGACATATCCACAGATATACACACTTATACACAGATATAGACACGTATACACAGACATATCCACAGATATACACACTTATACACAGATATAAACACTTATACACACACATATACACAGATATATACACAGATATACACACATATACACAGACATACACACGTACACACAGACATATCCACAGATATACACACTTATACACAGATATAGACACGTATACACAGACATATCCACAGATATACACACTTATACACAGATATAAACACTTATACACAGACATATATACAGATATACACACATATACACATACATATACACAGATATACACACTTATACAGAGGCATATACACAGATATACACACGTATACACAGACATGTACGCAGATAAACAGACATATATGCAGACGTATACACACATATACACAGACATATACACAGATATACACACATATACACAGATATATACACAGATATACACACATATACACAGATATACACAGGTATACACAGATATATACACAGATATACAGACATATACACAGATATACACACGTATACACAGATATATACACAGATATACAGACATATACGCAGACGTATACACAGATATACACACGTATACACAGACATATACACAGATATACAGCCATATACACAGACATATACACAGACATACAGACATATACTCAGACATATACACAGATATACACACATATACACAGACATATACACAGATATACACAGACATATACACGGATATACAGACATATACACAGACGTATATACACATATACACAATTATAGAGACATATACAGAGACATATACACACATATACACAGACATATACACAGATATACACACATATACACAGATATACACACGTATACACAGATATACAGACATATACACAGACGTATACACACATATACACAATTATAGAGACATATACAGAGACATATACACACATATACACAGACATATACACAGATATACACACATATACACAGATATACACACGTATACACAGATATAAACACATATAGACAGACATATACACAGACATACACACATATACACAGACATATACACAGATATACACACATATACACAGACATATACACAGATATACAGACATATACGCAGACGTATACACACATATACACAGACATAGAGACATATGCACAGACATATACACAGATATACACACATATACACAGACATATAGACAGACGTATACACACATATACACAAATATAGAGACATATACACAGACATATACACAGATATACACAGACATATACACAGATATACACAGACATATACACAGATATACAGACATATACGCAGACGTATACACATATATAGACATATATAGAGACATATACACAGACATATACACAGATAGACACAGACATTTACTCAGATAGACACAGACATATACACAGCCGTATACACACATATACACAGATATAGATACATATATAGAGACATATACACAGACATATACACAGATAGACACAGACATTTACTCAGATAGACACAGACATATACACAGCCGTATACACACATATACACAGATATAGAGACATATACACAGACATATAACCAGATGTACACAGACATATACACAGATATAGAGACATATACACAGACATATACACAGATAGACACAGACATATACATAGATAGACACAGACATATACACAGATATACACACATATACACAAACATATTCACAGACATATACACACATATACACAGATATAGTGACATATGCTCAGACATATACACAGATATACACAGACATACACACAGATATAGAGACATATACACAGACATATACACAGATAGACACAGACATATACACAGATATACACACATAAACACAGACATATACACAGACGTATACACACATATACACAGATATAGAGACATATGCACAGACATATACACAGATATACACAGCATTATGCACAGATATACAGAACGTATTCACAGATATACACACATATACACAGACATATACACAGATATACATACATATACACAGACGTATTCATACATATACAGAACGTACTCACAGATATACACACATATAGACAGACGTATACACAGGTATACTTACATACACACACAGATATGCACACATATACACAGACATATACACAGATATACAGACATATACACACATATACATACATATACACAGACGTATACACACAGATACAGAACGTATTCACAGATATACACACATTTACATAGACGTATACACAGGTATACTTACATACACACACAGATATGCACACATATACACAGACATATACACAGAAATACACACATATACACACATATACACAGACGTATACACAGGTATACTTGCATACACACACAGATATGCACACATATACACAGACATATACACAGATATACAGACATATACACATATACACACATATACACACGTATACACAGAAGTATACACACATATATACAACGTATTTACAGATATACACACATATACACAGACATATACACAGATATACACACATATACACAGACATATACACAGATATACAGACATATACACACATATACACAGAAGTATACACACATATACACAATATAACTATATACACACAGATATACACACATATACACAGACGTTTACACACATATACACAATATAACTATATACACACAGATATACACACATATACACAGACGTTTACACACATATACACAGACATACACACAGATATACACACATACACACAGATATACACACATACACACAGACGTATACACACATACACAGACATATACAGAGATATGCTTATATACACACATATACACAGACGTATACACACATATACACAGACATATACACACATACACAGACATATACAGAGATATACTTACATACACACATATACACAGACGTATACACACATATACACAGACATATACACACATACACAGACATATACACACATATACACAGACATATACACACATATACACAGACGTATACACACATATACACAGACATATACACACATACACAGACATATACACACATATACACAGACATATACACACATACACAGACGTATACACACATATACACAGACGTATACACACATATACACAGACGTATACACACATACACAGACATATACAGAGATATACTTACATACACACATATACACAGACGTATACACACATATACACAATATATTTACAGATATTCACACATATACACAGACGTATACACACATTTACACAACATAACTATATACACACAGATATGCACACATATACACAGACGTTTACGCACATATACACAGACATACACACAGATATACACACATACACACAGACGTATACACACATACACAGACATATACAGAGATATGCTTATATACACACATATACACAGACGTATACACACATATACACAGACATATACACACATACACAGACATATACACACACATACACAGACATATACACACATATACACAGACGTATACACACATATACACAGACATATACACACATTCACAGACATATACACATATACACAGACATATACACACATACACAGACGTATACACACATATACACAGACGTATACACACATATACACAGACGTATACACACATACACAGACATATACAGAGATATACTTACATACACACATATACACAGACGTATACACACATATACACAGACATATACAGAGATATACTTACATACACACATATACACAGAAGCATACACACATATACACATATACAACACTAAATGTAATCAAAATTTGTAAATGAGTATAGATGTATTTTACAGGTAGGTACGTGAAATTGAAACAGATTTGTAAATAAACATTGTAATTAAACTTTATATGTACATATTAGGTAAGTTCTTCTGAACTCTTGATATATCCTATGTAACAGAAACATATGGATGAATAAATTGAAATTGAGATTGAAATTGAAATATACAGAACGTATTCACAGATATACACACATATACACAGACATATACACACATACACAGACATATACAGAAATATACTTACATACACACATATACACAGACGTATACACACATATACACAGACGTTTACACACATATACACAGACATATACACAGAGGTATACACACATATACACAGAAGTATACACACATATACACAGACGTATACACACATATACACAGATATGTACACATATACACAGACATACACAACGTATTTACAGATATTCACACATATACACAGACATATACACACATATACACAGACGTATACACACATATACACAGATATGCACACATATACACAGAGGTATACACACATATACACACGTATAACTATATACACACTAATACACAGATATGCACACATATACACAGACGTATACACACATATACACAGATATACACACATATACACAGACGTTTACACACATACACAGACATATACAGAGATATGCTTATATACACACATATACACAGACGTATACACACATATACACAGACATATACACACATACACAGACATATACAGAGATATACTTACATACTCACATATACACAGACATATACAGAGATATATTTACATACACACAAATACACAGACATATACAGAGATATACTTACATACACTCATATACACAGACATATACACACATATACACAGACATATACAGAGTTATACTTACATACACACATATACACAGACGTATACACACATACACAGACATATACAGAGATATACTTACATACTCACATATACACAGACATATACAGAGATATACTTACATACACACAAATACACAGACATATACAGAGATATACTTACATACACTCATATACACAGACATATACACACATATACACAGACATATACAGAGTTATACTTACATACACACATATACACAGACGTATACACACATACACAGACATATACAGAGATATACTTACATACACACATATACACAGACGTATACACACATATACACAGACATATACAGAGATATACTTACATACACACATATACACAGACGTATACACACATATACACAGACATATACAGAGATATACTTACATACACACATATGCACAGACGTATACACACATATACACAGACATATACACACATACACAGACATATACAGAAATATACTTACATAAACACATATACACAGACGTATACACACATATACACAGACATATACACAGAGGTATACACACATATACACAGAAGTATACACACATATACACACACATATACACAGAAGTAAACACACATATACACACATATACACAGAAGTATACACACATATACACACATATACACAGAAGTATACACACATATACAGAACGTATTCACAGATATACACACATATACACAGAAATACACAACGTATTTACAGATATTCACACATATACACAGACATATACACACATATACACAGACGTATACACACATATACACAGATATACACACATATACACAGACGTTTACACACATATACACAGATATACACACATATACACAGAGGTATACACACATATACACAGACGTTTACACACATATACACAGATATGCACACATATACACAGAGGTATACACACATATACACAGATATACACACATATACACAGACGTATACACACATATACACAGATATGCACACATATACACAGACGTATACACACATATACACAGATATACACACATATACACAGAGGTATACACACATATACACAGATATGCACACATATACACAGAGGTATACACACATATACACAGATATACACACATATACACAGAGGTATACACACATATACACAGATATACACACATATACACAGAGGTATACACACATATACACAGATATACACACATATACACAGACGTATACACACATATACACAGATATACACACATATACACAGAGGTATACACACATATACACAGATATACACACATATACACAGAGGTATACACACATATACACAGATATGCACACATATACACAGAGGTATACACACATATACACAGATATACACACATATACACAGACGTATACACACATATACACAGATATACACACATATACACAGAGGTATACACACATATACACAGATATGCACACATATACACAGAGGTATACACACATATACACAGATATACACACATATACACAGATATACACACATATACACCGACGTTTACACACATATACACAGATATGCACACATATACACAGAGGTATACACACATATACACAGATATACACACATATACACAGACGTATACACACATATACACAGATATACACACATATACACAGACGTTTACACACATATACACAGATATACACACATATACACAGACGTATATACACATATACACAGATATACACACATATACACAGACGTATAGACACATATACACAGACATATACACACATACACAGACATATACCGAGATACTTACATACACACATATACACAGACGTATACACACATACATAGACATATACAGAGATATGCTTATATACACACATATACACAGACGTATACACACATATACACACATACACAGACATATACCGAGATACTTACATACACACATATACACAGACGTATACACACATACACAGACATATACAGAGATATACTTACATACACACATATACACACACGTATACACACATACACAGACATATACAGAGATATACTTACATACACACATATACACAGACGTATACACACATATACACAGACACATACAGAGATATACTTACATACACACATATACACAGACGTATACACACATATACACAGACATATACATATACACAGACATATACAGAGATATACTTACATACACACATATACACAGACATATACAGAGATATACTTACATACACACATATACACAGACGTATACAGAGATATACTTAAATACACACAGATATACACACATACACACAGACGTATACACACATACACAGACATGTACAGAGATATACTTACATACACACATATACACAGACGTATACACACATATACACAGACATATACAGAGATATACTTACATACACACATATACACAGACGTATACACACATATACACAGACATATACAGAGATATACTTAAATACACACAGATATACACACAGACGTATACACACATACACAGACATATACAGAGATATACTTAAGTACACACAGATGTACACACGTACACACAGACGTATACACACTTACACAGACATATACAGAGATATACTTACATACACACATATACACAGACGTATACACACATATACACAGACATATACAGAGATATACTTAAATACACACAGATATACACACATACACACAGACGTATACACACATACACAGACATATACAGTGATATACTTACATACACACATATACACAGACGTATACACACATATACACAGACATATACAGAGATATACTTAAATACACACAGATATACACACAGACGTATACACACATACACAGGCATATACAGTGATATACTTACATACACACATATACACAGACGTATACACACATATACACAGACATATACAGAGATATACTTAAATACACACAGATATACACACATACACACAGACGTATACACACATACACAGACATATACAGTGATATACTTACATACACACATATACACAGACGTATACACACATATACACAGACATATACAGAGATATACGTAAATACACACAGATATACACACAGACGTATACACACATACACAGACATATACAGAGATATACTTACATACACACATATACACAGACGTATACACACATATACACAGACATATACAGAGATATACTTAAATACACACAGATATACACACAGACGTATACACACATACACAGACATATACAGTGATATACTTACATACACACATATACACAGACGTATACACACATATACACAGACATATACAGAGATATACTTAAATACACACAGATATACACACATACACACAGACGTATACACACATACACAGACATATACAGTGATATACTTACATACACACATATACACAGACGTGTACACACATATACACAGACATATACAGAGATATACTTAAATACACACAGATATACACACATACACACAGACGTATACACACATACACAGACATATACAGAGATATACTTACATACACACATATACACAGACGTACAGACACATATACACAGACATATACAGAGATATGCTTATATACACACAGATATACACACATTTAGACAGACGTATACAGACACATACACATTCTTATACACACATACACACATAGGTGTATATACATATTCACAGAGGCATACACACATATACTCACTAATACACATACAGACATATACACAACGTATACATACAGGTATACACACATATACTAACATATACACACAGGTGTACACATATACACAGACGTATACACACATATACTAACATATACACACAGGTATACACACTTATACATAGATACACACATAGGTGTATAAACATATTCACAGAGGTATACACATATACTCACTTATACACATACACACATATACACAACGTATACACACAGGTATACACACATATACACAGACTTATACACACATACACACATAGGTGTACATACATATTCACAGAGGTACACACATATACACAGACGTATACACGCATATACTAACATATACACACAGGTATACACACTTATACACAGATACACACATAGGTGTATATACATATTCGGAGAGGTATACACACATATACTCACTTATATAGATACACACATATACACAGTTATACACATACACAGATATACATACAAAGGTGAACACACATATTCAGAGAGGTATACACACATATACTCACTTATACACATACACATATATACACAGTTATACACATACACAGATATACATACATAGGTGAAGACACATATGCGCAGAGGTATACACACATATGCTCACTTATACACATACACACATATACACAGTTATACACATACACAGATATACATACCTAGGTGAACACACATATTTGCAGAGGTATACACACACATATAGATATATACACCTACACTCGCTAGCGTAATGGTTTAGCGTGTCTGCCTCACGGTCAAGAGGTCTAGATTTCGAATCTGGCTTAGGTTAAGTTATCTGGAGAAGTTTTTTTTAGGCTTTCTCTTATGCTGAGAAGGCGAATGTTATGTAAATGAAAGCTCCATGGACATCGGGCTCATTTGAGCATCATTTCACCTATTTCGTTCATTTACCGTCCGATATGACGTTACGTATTATATATATATATATATATATATATATATATATATATATATATATATACACTCACACGCGCGCGCGCGAGCAGACACAGACACACACACAGGAAGTGAATCCAGCTCTCCGTTTGGGGTTCTTCATATTTTACACTACAACAATGCGGAAGGTTTAATTTGTGTTGTTTAAAACCCGATATATTATTTTTTCGGCTTAATCTGGCTCTAAGATAATACTTCTCGTGTTTTAATCCTCAGTTGAGCTTTTCTATCTATCTTGTTCTATTTTAAATTTTTTTAAGCTGGCTTTTTGTTTCGCACATTTCTCCCTATCGCATTACTTTGTGAACCGTAGTTTTCTCAGATGTTTGACACTTTCGCTTTCGGTTTTGGGAATCGTGCTTTATCCCTGCCGGCAAGTAAAGCATAGATTTGTAAGAAATAGAACAAAATAAATTCCTCACTGGGTAGTGTATTTTCTCTTTTGTTGCAAAGCGATTTTGTTCAATCTTTTTCCATTGTATTCATGATAGATATCAGGTTGCTTTTGTAATCTGCAGCCCCAAGTTCATATCCAAAGCTATTCAATATCTGTCGGTTTAAACAACCCCGATCATTCACACAAAAATCTCTCAATTTAGTATAAATTAAGATAGGACGAGATCACCCCTCTTGGTGCACAAAATGGTTTCCACGAGAACTTGGATTGTTTGAGATACCTACTACTAAGGCGAAGGTAAATATTTAGATTGTTTATGAGGCAGAGAGTTTACTGCAGTCTAATACAATGCAGACAATCATGGAGTAAGGGAACAATACCTACATAGTATTGAACACAACACTACAAAGTAAATAACAAATGTGGTCCAACAATGACAAGCTTGCTCCTAGAGCAAACAGCTACTCACCAACTCTAGGCATCACTTTCTAACTTCAACATCTTTTCTTGCACATAAACATTAGATATATAAACACACACACACACAGATTTAAAATCTTAATTACTCTCCGGCTTCCAAAAAGTTCCAATTTAAGACATAATTTATAGCGTGTGTGTGTGTGTGTGTGTGTGTGTGTGTGTGTGTGTGTGTGTTTATGAGTGTGTGTCTATTTGTGTTTGTATCTACTTATGTGTATGTGTGTGTCTATCTGGTGTCTATGTGTGTCTACGTAGGGTCTATGTGTGTCTATGTGTGTGTGTCTATCTGGTGTCTATGTGTGTCTACGTAGGGTCTATGTGTGTCCATGTGTGTGTGTCTATCTGGTGTCTGTGTGTGTCCACGTCTGTCCATGTGTGTCTATATGTGTGCCGCTGTGTGACTGTTTACATGTATGGCTGTGTGTCTGTGTGTGCCTATGCGTATGTTTATATGTGTGTCTGTGTGTATGTGTTTATTTGTGTGTGTCTATGTGTGCGTGTATTTGTGTGTGAGTCTATGTGTATGTCTATGGGTGTACCTGTGTGTACATGTGTATGTCTATGCGTGCGTCTACGTGTATATGGGTCAATCCACGTCAAATCGAACACCTGTAAAACACGACTTTTTCTTAGGAGGTTCAAATTTCTTTTATGAATAATAGGCATCAAATAAGGAGACCTGTATTTTTTTATTTCCGTATTTTTAAATTACTTGCTTAGTTATGGCTATTAGAAGCTAAGCAATTTCTGCGCGCACCGTAATATAAAATCACTTGTTACTCTAAGGCCATATAGAGTTGAGAGTTGGGGTTTTGGCGCACTGGAAAGGTTAAGTATAACACTTTTAACAACTTTCGATCAATCATTATTACACATACATTTTGGACTGTTTTTTATGGTATATTTTGTAAAACC
The DNA here is from genome assembly GCA_030765045.1 of Tenodera sinensis. Taxonomy (NCBI): domain Eukaryota; kingdom Metazoa; phylum Arthropoda; class Insecta; order Mantodea; family Mantidae; genus Tenodera; species Tenodera sinensis. The sequence goes on from CM060964.1 coordinate 156,179,733, forward strand.
AAAAATATAATTAAAATCGATGTGTTAAAAATCTAAAAAAAAATACACACGTATTCCCTGATATTTTATCTATAAAATAAGATGTTGAAAACTATGGGGCTTGCATTAGTGCATTTGCTACAATTTTTTTTCTGGAGGCGTGCAAGCGCACACTGACGAGTAACAAACCAGGTGACTGCAGACACCATGCGAATTGCCGCGTCAGCTATACTAGTCAGATAACTTCTTACTAAGGCAGTACAGTCCATACAAAAAAATGTCTCCACAATCTTTCTAATACTCCTGTGGCATCTCATACGTGCTTTTGAACTTTTGAATTTTTTGAAAACATCTTCTGATGTAAGCAGTTCTTTGCTTTTAGCTTCTTCCTTCATGTATGTCCATACATTTGAAATAATTTCTCTACTCTGACTGTGTAATGTTTTGGTCCCTAATTTAGAACGAACAGGTGGCATAATTGATTTACGCTATGACCAATTTCTCACAAATTCACTATATTCACTCTTTATCGCAAAGATCTATGTCTTCAACTGCACGCTGCACTAAAAAGCACCTTTGAATTAGGAAGACTGTCTCAGATCATGCAGACATCACTACCTTCTCCCTCCCTCCCTCCCACCCTCCCCATGTGCATGGTTTCATTCAAAATTATATAATATGAGCTGATGAAACAGACAAAAGCTATGGATTCGCCAACAGTTTAAAATGCATATTTTAAAAACATTTTGAAGATGCTAATAGTGTACATATAATAGTGTCAGCTAGAAGTGTTCTCCTTACTGTACATATAATAGTGTCAGCTAGAAGTGTTCTCCTTACTGTACTGTTGTAAAGTTCATGGAACCTGAAGCAGTTGACAATCGCCGCAATGGAAGGTGGCAATTGTGTGAGGTTACGGTAGCCGTCACCGCTGCACTGATTTGCAAGTAAGTTAATTACAACTGAACTATTAGAGACTCCATTCTGATTTTTTCTGAGAATATTGAATAAACTTCATTGTATTTTTAGTTTTGTTTCCAGATTTCTAAATGGTCGAGTTTATGTTATTATCTAACTTTAAAACTTTAATCTTATAAAATGTAATACTAATAATAATTAATAAAATTTTCTAATAAATACCTCACAAACTACTGCAATTTATCTTTAATTTGAGCCAAAGATCAAGTAATTTGCCTCATTACAATCGGAGGTATGATTGATCGAAGAGTGAGGAGCGCGCGATTTTTGGGACATTTCAAAAATTAATATCTGCCAAAATAAATTTTTTTATATAAAACGAAGAAACACGGGTCAAATATATTTTGTTCCAAAACAAAACAAAAAAAAAAAAAAAAAAAAAAAAAAATTCAAGAAAATCTGAGAGATCAAGGTAATTTTTGCCATATTTTGTTCGATTTGACGTGGAATGACTCATATGTGTGTATTACCATGGGTGTGTCTATAAGTGTGTCCACGTGTGTATATGTGTGCGTCTACGTGTGTATATGTGTGTCTACGTGTGCATATACGTATCTACGAGTGTAAATGTGTGTCCACGTGTGTATATATGTGTGCGTCTACGTATGTATATGTGTGTCTACGTGTGTATATATGTGTCTACATGTGTATATGTGTGTCTAAGTGTGTATATGTGTGTCTACGTGTGTATATATGCGTGTGCGATGATAATAATGATAATAATACTGATAATAATAGTAATAATGACAATAATAGTGATAATAAGAGTGATAATAATAGTAATAATAGTAATAATGATAATAATAGTGATAATAATAATAGTGATGATGATGATAATAATAATAATAATAATAATAATAATAATAATAATAATAATAATAATAATAATAATAATAATAATAATAATAATAATAATAATAATAATAATAATAATAATAATAATAATAATAATTAATAATAATAATAATAATAATAATAATAGTAGTAGTAATAATAATAATAATAATAATAATAATAATAATAATAATAATAATAATAATAATAATAATAATAATAATAATAATAATAATAATAATAATAATAATAATAATAATAATAATAATAATAATAATAATAATAATAATAATAATAATAATAAGTAGAATAATAACAATAATAAACATTCTAATAAAAATAATTACTATAAAATAATAACAAAAATAATCATTATTATAGTAATATGGGAAATAGTAATAATAATAATAGCAATAATGATAATAAGTAATAATAAACTAATGATAATGAAATAATAATAAAATGCAACAATAACATCAATAAGAAACAAAGAAATGTCAATCAAACATTACACGCCCTCATGTTTATTTGGATTTGGTTACAGCAATTTACAATCTATAATCCGTAATGTTAGACAATAGCAGCATATACAGGAATGAGTTTATTCCCTGGTAAATAAAGTCTTGTAAGTGAAGTGGAAAATGTTCTATGACTGTTCCTCTCTAGTATCATGCGCTGCACACGCCAGTGGAAGCCTGGGTATTTCCTTTGCCGCTCCGCTCTGTTCTTTTACAAGCAGTACAAAGTTCACGCACGCCACTGACTGGATTTACCCCTGCTATTTTTGCAGCACTTTTAAGGGATGAAGGGTGGTCTACTTATCGGAGGGCCGGCTGGAGTGGGTTACCTGATATGATATGACCAGAAAATTTTATATAGATTATTCCACTCATGCCAGATTATCACCTCTTAGCAGTGGTATTACCGGTTTGGTTATACCACTTCCTCCTTTTCTTACGTTTCTGAGCATCTGAAGTATCCAAGGGCACTAAAACCAATTAAAGGGTAATTAAAAATGGCAGACGAAAGATTTGACGAATATTCTAGTGAGGATATTGATGTTTTAATTGAAGAGGCGAAGTCAGACAACTGTAATTTGAAATGTAGCAGACCTACCTTTTATGAATACTCTACTAAAGCAAATTTGTTCATTTATATTAATCACATGTGTGATTACTCACTTCCCTGGATTAAACACTAAAGTTGTCGTTGTTGGTTGCTCTCAACCTATTGGATTAGTTGTAGTGTCAACTGTAAAAATAAATTTCAATTAAAAAGTATGAATGTTATTGTAAGATGTTTACATTGCAATTACTATTAATATTAAGCAGTACCAAATAAATCATTAATTATTACGTGGATTAGTCTAAACAAATACACTCGAAGTTTCCATTAGGATAATATTATTCGCGCTTCACGCTCGCAGAGTTATCGTCATATGAAACTCTCTTGTGGTATTACTACATATAATTACATTGTATGGACACTTGTGAAGAACTTTGTGCAACTGTTTCCTTTCTGTTCATTTTACGTTGCTTTAACTCCGTGGTAATATTGCGACGGACCTGTTAGGAGATGATGTCCTGTGAAACGCTGTGTGATGGGCAGGTAGCCTTGTAGGTCCCGCGCCTGTTGTGTACCATTTTGCTTCCACTGATGCCCACAGAGGCCTTACTGCTAGGCAACTGTATCCCTGCTTCTGCAAGTGCACGGTCAGGCCTCTATGAGGTCCATTCCATCTCCTTTCATTGGCTGTGGAGAAATGACAGACGATTCATTATTAGCATCAATTTTCAGGTTTACAATTGTTTTGTAGACCTAAAGTGGAACTGTGAGTCATGGTAATAAATATGCAATCCGGTGTTTACCCTGAAGTTAAGTGAAACCATGAAGGAAAGAAAGTCAAATTGCTCGGCCCACGATATTTGAACCCTGGAACAACCGAATGCGAGCCACAGATATTGCCTCCCGAGCTAACCTGCTCAGTATCTCTTGTGACAATGACTCCCTGACAACTTGCGGAGGGGGACTTACAACCTCGACTGACACGAGATTATTGCGCCTATGCCCCTAAAGGAGCATAGGGAACTGATGAGGCGAATGAACCCGAAGTGTAACCGGAACGCTGACAGTGGTGGCGGTCGTGGTGGTGGGTGTGGGTGTGGTAGCGGCGTTAGTGTCGGCTGTAGTGATGGAGGCGGTGGTAAGCTGGTAGTGTTGGTGGTGGTGGAGGTAAAGGTGGTTGTGGTGCTGGCAGTGGAGGTGGGGGCGGTGATGTTAGTTAAGTTGGTAGCGGTGGCGGTGATGGTGACGATGGTGGTGATGGTGGTGGTGATGATGGTGAAGGTGTAGTGGTGGCGATGGTGGAGAAGATGGTGGTGATGATGGTGGTGAAGGTGATGTGGTGGCGATGGTGGTGATGGTGGTAAAGGTGATGTGGTGGCGATGGTGGTGGTGATGGTGGTGGCGAAGGTGATGTGGCGATGGTGGTGTTGGTGGTGGTGATGGTGGTGAACGTGATGTCGTGGCGATGGTGGTGGTGGTGATGGTGGTGAAGGTGATGGTAGTGAAGGTGATGGTGGTGGTAGCGGTGGTAGTGACGGTGGTGGCGGTGGTGTTGATGGCGGTGGTGGTGGCGGTTGTAGTGACGGTGGTGGTGGTGGCGGCGGTGATGGTGGTGCAGGTGAGGTGGTGGTGATGGCAGTGGTCGTGGGGGCGGCGATGGTGGTGGTGGTGAAGGTGGTTTTGGTGATTGGGCAGGCGGATGTGGTGGGTTTGGTGGTGAAGGTGGTGGTTGTGGTGGTTGTGGTGGCAATAGTGGTGATGGTGGTAATGATGGAGGTGAAGGTGATGTGGTGGCGATGGTGGTAATGGTGGTGGTGATGGTGATTGTGGTGAAGGTGATGATGGTGGTGGTATTGATGGCGGTGGTGGTGGCGGTGGTGTTGATTGCGGTGGTGGTGGCATGGTAGTGACGGTGATTGTTGTGATGATGGTGATCGTGGCGGCGATAGTGGTGGTGGTAGTGCCGGTGGTGATGGTGGTGGTTGTGGTGTTGGTGGTGGCGGTGTCGGTCGTTTTGATTTGGTGGTGAAGGTGGTGGTGGCGGCGGAGGCAGTTGTGGTGGGCTTGGTGGTGAAGGTGCAGGTGATGGCGGTGGTAGTTATACTGGTAAAGGTGGTGGTTGTGGTGGTGGTGGTGCTTGTGACGGTGGTGGTGAAGGTGATAGTGGTAGTGGTGGTGAAGGTGGTGGTTGTTGTGGTGGTGGCGGTGGTTGTGGTGGTAGTGACGGTGGTGAGGCTGGTGGTTGTGGTGGTTGTGGCGGTGGTGGTGGTGGCGGTCGTAGTGACGGTGGTGAAGGAGGTGGGCGTGGTGGTGGTTGTGGTAGCGGTGGAGGCGGTGGTAATGGCGGTGGTGAACGTGGTGGTTGTGGTGGTGGCGGTGGTAGTAACGATGGTGAGATACTGGTTGTGGTTGTGGTGGTGGCGGTGGTAGTGACGGTGGTAAAGGTGGTGCTGGTGGTGGTCGTAGTGACGGTGGTGAAGGAGGTGGTTGTGGTGGTGGTTGTGGTGGTGATGGTGGTGGTGGCGGGGGCGGTGGCAGTTGTGGTGCGTTTGGTGATTAAGGTGGTGGTGATGACGGTGGCGATGATGGCAATGGTGGTGATGGTGGTGTTGATGATTGTGAAGGTCATGTGGTGGCGATGGTGGTAATGATGGTGGTGAAGGTGATGTGGTGGCGTGGAGCTGATTGTGGGGGTGATGGTGATGTGGTGGCGTAGAGCTGATTGTGGTGGTGATGGTGATGAAGGTGATGTGGTGGCGATGGTGGTGACGGTGGTGATGGTGGTAGTGACGGTGGTGAAGGTGGTGGTTGTTTTGAGTTTGGAGGTGAAGGAGGTGGTGGCGGTGGTGGTGGCGGTGGTGGCAATTTTGGTGAGCTTGCTGCTGAAGGTAGAGGAGATGGCGGTGGTAGTTATGCTGGTAAAGGTGGTGGTTGTGGTGTTTGTGGTGGCGGTGGCGGCTGTGGTGAGTTTGGTGGTGAAGGTGGTGGTTGTGGTGCTGGTGGTGGTAGTGATGGTGGTGTTGACGGTTGTGAAGTTGGTGGTTGTGGTGGTTGTGACGGTGGTGGTGACGGTGGTGAACGTGGTGGAGGTGGTAGTGGTGGCGGTAGTGGTGGTGAAGGTGATGGTGGTAGTGGTGGTGAAGATGGTGGTTGTGGTGGTGGTGGTGGTGGTGGCGGTGGTAGTGGTGGTAGTAGTGACGGTGGTGAAGGTGGTGGTTGTGGTGTTAGTGGTGTCGGTGGCGGTTGTGGTGGGTTTGGTGGTGAAGGTGGTGGTTGTGGTGGTGGTGTCGTGGTTGCTGTTGTGGCGGTGGTGTTGACGGTTGTGAAGGTGGTGGTCGTGGTGGTGGTGAAGGTGATGTGATGGCGATGGTGGTGATGGTGGTTAAGGTGATGTGTTGGCGATGGTGGTGATGGTGATGAGGTGGCGATGGTGGTGATGCTGGCAATGGTGGTGATGAGGTGGCGATGGTGGTGATGCTGGCAATGGTGGTGATGGTGGTGTTGATGATTGTGAAGGTGATGTGGTGGCAATTGTGGTGATGGTGGCGATAGTGATGGTGTTGGTGATGGTGGTGAGGCTGATTATGGTAGTGGTGGTGGTGTTGATGGGGTTGGTGGTGGCGGTGGTGTTGATGGTGGTGATGGTGGCAGTGGTAGTGACGGTACTGGTGGTGGTGATGGTGGTGGTCGTGGCGGCGGCGATAGTGGTGGTGGTAGTGACGGTGGTGAAGGTGGTGGTTGTGGTGTTGGTGGTGCCTGTGTCGGTTGTTTTGGTTTGGTGGTGAAGGTGGTGGCTATGGTGGTGGTGGAGGCGGTGGCAGTTGTGGTGACCTTGACGGTGAAGGTGCAGGTGATGACCGTGGTAGTTATGCTGGTAAAGGTGGTGGTTGTGGTGTTGGTGGTGGCGGTGGTGGTTGTGGTGGTGGTTGTGACGGTGGTGGGGAAGGTGGTGGTTGTTGTGGTGTTGGCGGTGGTTGTCGTGGTAGTGAGGGTTGTGAGGCTAGTGGTTGTGGTGGTTGTGGTGGTGGTGATGGTGGTGGTGGCGGTCGTAGTGATGGTGGTGAAGGAGGTGGTTGTGGTGGTTGTAGTGGTGGTGATTGTGGTGGTAGTGGTGGCGGTGGTAGTGACGGTGGTGAAGGTGGTGGTTGTGGTGGTGGCGGTGATGGTGGTGGTGGTGAAAGTGGTGGTTGTAGTAGTGGTGGTGGTTGTGGTGGTGGTGGTGGTGGCGGTGCTAGTGACGGTGGTGAACGTGGTGGTTGTGGTGGTGGCGGTGGTTGTAACGATGGTGAAGGTGGTGGTTGTGGTGGTGGCGGCGATGGTAGTGACGGTGGTGAAGGTGGTGGAGGTGGTCGTAGTGACGGTGGTGAAGGAGGTTGTTGCGGTGGTGGTTATGGTGGTGATGGTGGTAGTGACGGTGGTGAAGGTGGTGGTTGTGGTGGTGGCGGTGGTAGTGACTGTGGTGAAGGTGGTGGTTGTGGTGGTGGTTGTTGTGGTGGTGGTAGTGACGGTGGGGAAGGTGACGGTTGTGGTGGTGGTTGTGTTGGTGGTGAAAGTGGTGGTTGTAGTAGTGGTGGTGTTGGTGGTGAGGGTGGTAGTGACGGTGGTGAACGTGGTGGCTGTTCTGGTGGTGGCGGTGGTTGTAACGATGGTGAAGGTGGTGGTTGTGGTGGGTGGCGATGGTAGTGACGGTGGTGAAGGTGGTGGTGGTCGTAGTGACGGTGGTGAAGGAGGTGGTTGTGGTGGTGGTTATGGTGGTGGTGGTGGTGGCGGTGGTAATGACGGTGGTGAAGGTGGTGGTTGTGGTAGTGGAGGTGATTGTAGTGACGATGGTGAAAGTAGTGGTTGTGGTGGTGCCGGTGGTAGTGACTGTGGTGAAGGCGGTGGTTGTGGTGGTGGCGGTGGTACTGACGGTGGTGAATGTGGTGGTTGTGGTGGTTGTGGTGGCGGTGGTAATGCCGGTGGTGAAGCTGATGGTTGTGGTGGTGGTGGTTGTGGTGACGGTGTTGGTGGTGGCGGTGGTAATGACGGTGGTGAAAGTGGTGGTTGTGTTGGTGGCGGTGGTAGGGACGGTGGTTGTGGTGGTGTTGGTGGTGGCACTGACGCTGGCGAAGCTGGTGGTTGTGGTGGTGGCGGTGGTAGTGACGGTGGTGAAGGTGGTCGTTGTGGTGGTGGCGGTGGTAGGGACGGTGGTTGTGGTGGTGTTGGTGGTGGCGGTGGTAGTGCCGGTGATGAAGGTGATGGTTGTGGTCGTGTTGGCGGTGGCACTGACGGTGGCGAAGCTGGTGGTTGTGGTGGTGGCGGTGGTAGTGACGGTGGTGAAGGTGGTGGTTGTGGTGGTGGCGGTGGTAGTGACGGTGGTGAAACTGGTGGTTTTGGTGGTGGCGGTGGTAGGGACGGTGGCGAAGCTGGTGGTTGTGGTGGTGGCGGTGGTAGGGACGGTGGTGAAGGTGGTGGTTGTGGTGGTGGCGGTGGTAGTGACGGTGGCGAAGCTGGTGGTTGTGGTGGTGGCGGTGGTAGTGACGGTGGTGAAGGTGGTGGTTGTGGTGGTGGCGGTGGTAGTGACGGTGGCGAAGCTAGTGGTTGTGGTGGTGGCGGTGGTAGGGACTGTGGTTGTGGTGGTGTTGGTGGTGGCGGTGGTAGTGACGGTGGTGAAGGTGGTGGTTGTGGTCGTGTTGGCGGTGGTAGTGACGGTGGTGAAGCTGGTGGTTTTGGTGGTGGCGGTGGTAGTGACGGTGGTGAAGGTGGTGGTTGTGGTGGCGCTGGTAGCGACGGTGGTGAAGGTGACGGTTGTGGTTGTGGTTGTGGTGGTGGTGTTGGTGGTGAAAATTGTGGTTGTAGCAGTGGTGGTGGTTGTGGTGGTGGTGTTGGTGTTGGCGGTGGTAGTGACGGTGGTGAACATGGTGGTTGTGGTGGTGGCGTTTGTTGTAGCGATGGTGAAGGTGGTGGATGTGGTGGTGGCGATGGTAGTGACGGTGGTGAAGGTGGTGGTTGTGGTCGTAGTGACGGTGGTGAAGGAGGTGGTTGTGGTGGTGGTTATGGTGGTGGTGGCGGTGGCGGTGGTAGTGACGGTGGTGAAAGTGGTGGTTGTGGTGGTGGAGGTAGTTGTAGTGACGGTGGTGAAGTTGGTGGTGGTGGTGGTTGTATTGGTGCCGTTGGTAGTAACGGTGGTGAAGGTGGTGATTGTGGTCGTGTTGGCGGTGGTAGTGACGGTGGTGAAGGTGGTGGTTGTGGTGGTGGCGGTGGTAGTGACGGTGGTGAAGGGGATGGTTGTGGTGGTGTTTGTGGTGGCGGTGGTAGTGACGGTGGTGAAGGTGATGGTTGTGGTGGTTGTGGTGATTGTGTTGGTGGTGGCGGTGGTAATGACGGTGGTGAAGGTGATGGTTGTGGTGGTGGTGGTTGTGGTTGTGGTGATGGTGTTGGTGGTAGCGATGGTAATGACGGTGGTGAAGGTGGTGGTTGTGGTGGTGGCGGTGGTAGGGACGGTGGTTGTGGTGGTGTTGGTGGCGTTGGTAGTTACGGTGGTAAAGATGATGGTTGTGGTGGTGGTGGCGGCGGCGGTAGGGGCGGTGGATGTGGTGGTGGTGGCGGTGGTAGTGACGTTGGTGTAGTTGACGGTTGTGGTGGTGGTGGTGGTGGTGGTAGTGACGGTGCTGAAGGTGGTGGTTGTGGTGGTGATGGTTGTGGCTGTGGTGGTGGTAGTGACGGTGGTGGCGGTTTGTAGTGACGGTGGTGAAGGTGGTGATGGTGGTGGTTGTGGCGGTGGTGGCGGTTTGTAGTGACGGTGGTGAAGGTGGTGGTGGTGGTAGTGACGGTGGTGAAGGTGGTGGTGGTAGTGACGGTGGTGAAGGTGGTGGTGGTGGAGGTGGTGGTAGTGACGGTGGTTGTGGTGGTGGTGGTAATGACGGTGGTGAAGGTGGTGGTGGTGATAGTGACGGTGCTGAAGGTGGTGGTGGTGGAGGTGGTGGTAGTGACGGTGGTTGTGGTGGTGGTGGTAGTGACGGTGGTGAAGGTGGTGGTGGTGATAGTGACGGTGCTGAAGGTGGTGGTGGTGGAGGTGGTGGTAGTGACGGTGGTTGTGGTGGTGGTGGTAATGACGGTGGTGAAGGTGGTGGTTGTGGTGGTGGTTGTGGTGGTTGTTGTGTTGGTAGTGGCCGTGGGTTTGGTGGTGAAGGTTTTGGTGGTGGCGGCGGTCGTGACGGTGGTGAAGGCGGTGGTGGCGGTAGTGACGGTGCTGAAGGTGGTGGTTGTGGTGGTGGTAGTGACGGTGCTGAAGGTGGTGGTTGTGGTGGTGTTGGTGGCGGTGGTAGTGACGGTGTTGATGGTGGTGGTGGTGGCGGTGGTGGCGGTTGTAGTGACGGTGGTGAAGGTGGTGATGGTGGTGGTTGTGGCGGTGGTGGCGGTTTGTAGTGACGGTGGTGAAGGTGGTGGTGGTGGTAGTGACGGTGGTGAAGGTGGTGGTGGTGGTAGTGACGGTGGTGAAGGTGGTGGTGGTGGAGGTGGTGGTAGTGACGGTGGTTGTGGTGGTGGTGGTAATGACGGTGGTGAAGGTGGTGGTGGTGATAGTGACGGTGCTGAAGGTGGTGGTGGTGGAGGTGGTGGCAGTGACGGTGGTTGTGGTGGTGGTGGTAGTGACGGTGGTGAAGGTGGTGGTGGTGATAGTGACGGTGCTGAAGGTGGTGGTGGTGGAGGTGGTGGTAGTGACGGTGGTTGTGGTGGTGGTAATGACGGTGGTGAAGGTGGTGGTTGTGGTGGTGGTGGTTGTGGTGGTTGTTGTGTTGGTAGTGGCCGTGGGTTTGGTGGTGAAGGTTTTGGTGGTGGCGGTGGTCGTGACGGTGGTGAAGGTGGTGGTGGTGGTAGTGACGGTGCTGAAGGTGATGGTTGTGGTGGTGGTAGTGACGGTGCTGAAGGTGGTGGTTGTGGTGGTGTTGGTGGCGGTGGTAGTGACGGTGGTGATGGTGGTGGTGGCGGTGGTGGCGGTTGTAGTGACGGTGGTGATGGTGGTGGTGGTGGCGGTGGTGGCGGTTGTAGTGACGGTGGTGAAGGTGGTGGTGGTGGTAGTAACGGTGGTGAAGGTGGTGGTGGTGGTAGTGTTGGTGGTGAAGGTGGTGGTTGTGTTGTTGGTAGTGGCCATGGGTTTGGTGGTGAAGGTTTTGGTGGTGGCGGTGGTTGTAACGGTGGTGAAGGTGGTGGTGGTGGTAGTGACGGTGGTGAAGGTGGTGGTGGCGGTGGTTGTAACGTTGGTGAAGGTGGTGGTGGTGGTAGTGACGGTGGTGAAGGTGGTGGTGGCGGTGGTTGTAACGGTGGTGAAGGTGGTGGTGGCGGTGGTTGTAACGGTGGTGAAGGTGGTGGTGGTGGTAGTGACGGTGGTGAAGGTGGTGGTAGCGGTGGTTGTAACGGTGGTGAAGGTGGTGGTGGTGGTAGTGACGGTGGTGAAGGTTTTGGTGGTGGCGGTGGTTGTAACGTTGGTGAAGGTGGTGGTGGTGGTAGTGACGGTGGTGAAGGTGGTGGTTGTGTTGTTGGTAGTGGCCATGAGTTTGGTGGTGAAGGTTTTGGTGGTGGTGGTGGTGGTAGTGACGGTGGTGAAGGTGGTGGTTGTGTTGTTGGTAGTGGCCATGAGTTTGGTGGTGAAGGTTTTGGTGGTGGTGGTGCTGGTAGTGACGGTGGTGAAGGTGGTGGTTGTGTTGTTGGTAGTGGCCATGAGTTTGGTGGTGAAGGTTTTGGTGGTGGCGGTGGTAGTGACGGTGGTGAAGGTGGTGGTTGTGTTGTTGGTAGTGGCCATGAGTTTGGTGGTGAAGGTTTTGGTGGTGGCGGTGGTAGTAACGGTGGTGAAGGTGGTGGTTGTGTTGTTGGTAGTGGCCATGAGTTTGGTGGTGAAGGTTTTGGTGGTGGTGGTGGTGGTAGTGACGGTGGTGAAGGTGGTGGTTGTGTTGTTGGTAGTGGCCATGAGTTTGGTGGTGAAGGTTTTGGTGGTGGCGGTGGTAGTGACGGTGGTGAAGGTGGTGATTGTGTTGTTGGTAGTGGCCATGGGTTTGGTGGTGAAGGTTTTGGTGGTGGCGGTGGTAGTAACGGTGGTGAAGGTGGTGGTTGTGTTGTTGGTAGTGGCCATGGGTTTGGTGGTGAAGGTTTTGGTGGTGGTGGTAGTGACGGTGGTGAAGGTGGTGGTTGTGTTGTTGGTAGTGGCCATGGGTTTGGTGGTGAAGGTTTTGGTGGTGGCGGTGGTTGTAACGTTGGTGAAGGTGGTGGTGGTGGTAGTGACGGTGGTGAAGGTGGTGGTTGTGTTGTTGGTAGTGGCCATGGGTTTGGTGGTGAAGGTTTTGGTGGTGGCGTTGGTAGTAACGGTGGTGAAGGTGGTGGTGGTGGTAGTGACGGTGGTGAAGGTGGTGGTTGTGTTGTTGGTAGTGGCCATGGGTTTGGTGGTGAAGGTTTTGGTGGTGGCGTTGGTAGTAACGGTGGTGAAGGTGGTGGTGGTGGTAGTGACGGTGGTGAAGGTGGTGGTTGTGTTGTTGGTAGTGGCCATGGGTTTGGTGGTGAAGGTTTTGGTGGTGGCGTTGGTAGTAACGGTGGTGAAGGTGGTGGTGGTGGTAGTGTTGGTGGTGAAGGTGGTGGTTGTGTTGTTGGTAGTGGCCATGGGTTTGGTGGTGAAGGTTTTGGTGGTGGCGATGGTAGTAACGGTGGTGAAGGTGGTGGTGGTGGTAGTGACGGTGGTGAAGGTGGTGTTTGTGTTGTTGGTAGTGGCCATGGGTTTGGTGGTGAAGGTTTTGGTGGTGGCGTTGGTAGTAACGGTGGTGAAGGTGGTGGTGGTGGTAGTGACGGTGGTGAAGGTGGTGTTTGTGTTGTTGGTAGTGGCCATGGGTTTGGTGGTGAAGGTTTTGGTGGTGGCGTTGGTAGTAACGGTGGTGAAGGTGGTGGTGGTGGTAGTGACGGTGGTGAAGGTGGTGTTTGTGTTGTTGGTAGTGGCCATGGGTTTGGTGGTGAAGGTTTTGGTGGTGGCGTTGGTAGTAACGGTGGTGAAGGTGGTGGTTGTGTTGTTGGTAGTGGCCATGGGTTTGGTGGTGAAGGTTTTGGTGGTGGTGGTGGTAGTGACGGTGGTGAAGGTGGTGGTTGTGTTGTTGGTAGTGGCCATGGGTTTGGTGGTGAAGGTTTTGGTGGTGGCGGTGGTTGTAACGTTGGTGAAGGTGGTGGTGGTGGTAGTGACGGTGGTGAAGGTGGTGGTTGTGTTGTTGGTAGTGGCCATGGGTTTGGTGGTGAAGGTTTTGGTGGTGGCGTTGGTAGTAACGGTGGTGAAGGTGGTGGTGGTGGTAGTGACGGTGGTGAAGGTGGTGGTTGTGTTGTTGGTAGTGGCCATGGGTTTGGTGGTGAAGGTTTTGGTGGTGGCGTTGGTAGTAACGGTGGTGAAGGTGGTGGTGGTGGTAGTGTTGGTGGTGAAGGTGGTGGTTGTGGTGTTGGTGATGGCGGTGTTTTTGGAGGTGAAGATGGTGGTGGGGTTTGCGGTTGTGGTGGTTGTGATGGTGATATTGGCGAATGTGCTGCTACTGCGTATTGTTGTATCTGTGTTAGTGGCCATAATAGAATAAGTTATATTTGTCATTGTAATATGAGGTTCTATGAGTAACAATGACGCTTGTAGGAGCAACAATACTTGTAGCGAAAGTAGTGGTACGAATGTGTTTTGTTAATAGTAACGGTGGAGCGATGATAACATCACCTCTTTTGATGAGGTACAGTGTTAATGAATTGGAGCCTGCCTCGGTTGCGTTATGGTTAGCGTGTCTGCCTCACGTTCAAGGGGTCGCGAGTTTCAATCTCGCTTTGGGTAAGTTATCCCTTATCCTGAGAAGACGAATGTCGGGTAACCTAAAGCTCCATGGACCTCGGGCTCATTTGAGAATCATTTCACCAATTTCATTCATTCACCGTCCGATATAACATTACGTTGGAGGACGTTAATTTTATATTTTTAATTTTAAAAAAAAAAAAAAAAAAAAAAAAAAGGAATGGAAATGTGTTTCTGATGTGCGCTACCAGAAGGGATAGCCTAAATACATCGTGGATCTAGGACTTTCAGAACGGTTTTAGCACAAAGGCTCGAGTATTTCTTATATCCAGTGAGACTGAGTTCATTGTTGTGGCGGGCACTGTTATGTCACAAGAAATGATTTGCTGCCATCCCTTCCTACCAGGAGAACTTAATTTGGCAACAACGTCAGCCAGAGCTCGGGAAAGACCTGGTTTGAAGTGCCTCTGTGACCCAACACCTGAAAGTGGAGAAAAGAATATATTAAAATTGGGTGCGCCGCAGTGTTGCTATAGCTCACAGAAACATATGCATATCTTCCCACATTTTGGGAACGGTTTTACCCAAATTGCACATCTTCTTAAAAATTACATTTTAGACACATGTTACTAAAAGTGGGCCTTTTAGTGGTTCACACAGTGTTAAAAGTAGAAAATTCTTTCGCTCAGTGCTTAAAAGCTTTTAACACGCCCATAATGCCAACATTGTTTTCTTGTGGAATATGACCATCGCTTCATTCCGTAAGCCGTGAATCTGAGTTATACAACGCTTGTTTGAAATGGCGGGTCATTGGAATTTGAATATGCACTACGCTGGACCCGTTAATAATATTAATTAATTAAATTTCGTTACGTTGTTTTCGTCGTTTTATTATTTCAACGGTCTCCCTTATGTAGAATGTTATGGTTTTGTAAAAGTCATGTTGCCAACACTGATACTAGGCAAGGCAAATGAACATCGCAACCCGAAGACTATCATGACCATGAGAAAGGTAAGACAATACCATATATTTATGATCTATAATAGATCTATAAACATTCAGGACTGTCTAAAAATATTGTTTGACGCACGGGTTAAAAGGATTTTATTATGTTCGTAGGTTTGCTTAACTCCTCGGCCTGTGACCTCGTTTCGGAATCACATTTACTCACAAAATAAAATATTCCTTTTAACCCTTGTATCATAAATAAATATTTGTTAGTCCCTTCCTCGCAGTTTGATTATGAATAATTTCAGATTAGACCACAATCTGGGATACTAATTTCCATAAAAATGACAGAATTCATTGCAATCAAGAACTCCACTTCCTGTTTTAAGGCATTTAAGCTATCCTTGGCAACGGTACAGCATTAAACGGAGTTTTGTTCCATATTGTTTTAATAAGTATTATTGACGTGACTTCATTATGGATCTTATAAGTGAATAGCATGTTGCTTAAAATTATTTTTATAAGTAATTCAAACTGGGTATTTGACTTTCAAATTGATTCGTCTTTCAGAAGCAAGTCTAGAATATATACAGGGAGAGTCAGAATGACACCGAACAATTAAAAGGCATGACTCAGGAGTTAGAATTTTGCACTTCCTTATCGGGAATGTGTGTCCGTAAACGTCTTGTTATCGAGCTAGAGGGCTTTAAATCTTCTGAAACACGGTGCCAGATTGGACGAAATCGCGCCAAATAGGTGACTACGCATTAGAAGAGTTCTGAAATAAGAGTAGCTGCATGCGTATCTTTAATTTTAAACAATACAACAATACAAAACTCTCTTGTAAATCTGCATTTAATTATATGGCACTGAATCCATGTGCTCTGAAGTAGGTCATACCTATTAACAGATCTACAATACATGCTATTGTCAATAACATATGCAAATATCTACCATTGTTGGTCAAATTTTCTCCACCGTTAAAAGCCTTCAAACGTGGTTAAAATAAGAACAAAATAAGAATTTAACAAATACATAAGTGTTTATAAAAGATGTTCGAAATGCCGACCTTGGAGCTTGGAACATAGATGATAGAGCGTTGTAATGATTGCCAAGTTGTTTAGAAATACTTGGCATGTTATGAATGGCATGAAATGCTCCAAAGATCCTGGTCACTATTTATCAGCACCTCGTGCACTAGAGTCTGAACATGTCCCCAAAGGGGTTAAATCTGGTGAACGAGCGGGCCATGATATCGGTTCTCTGCTACCGATCCAACGATCAGAATACACGTAGGAAATTCCGTAATAATGCGCAGGCCTTGGAATCACATTAAGTAGCGTATTCCTATATGAACATCTTCCAGAAGTTATGGCAAAGTGTGTTGTAACATCTGTAGGATCTGCCCAGATGTGACTGCTATGCGGGTTAAACGTGCCCTCTGGTGTAGAAACCTTCTCATCCTTCGGCAGTATGGTTATAGGAAATCTTATCAATGCATTAATGAAGAAGCCCTGGGTGGAAGGTCGTCTGATCCCAGTGCTTGAACTCGGGTGAGATGGTAAAGGATGTAGGTAACTGCACAACTCTAGAAAATCAACACTGGCTTGTATGTGTACCATGGGCTACTGCTCATGCGCTTGTGGACGGATTATACCTAATCTTCTAGTCACTCTTGGGCTCCAGAGTGATGCACTTGTTTTTGTAAAGTTCCTGTTGGGCGACATTAACGATGCTGTGATGAGGCAAATGTCTCCTTCGGTGAAGCTCACCATGAAGATCTTGTGCTGTTTTCGCATGTTCCCAAGGAGCACCATAAACGTAATGCATCTCTGCTACCTCTGCTTCCCTAAGTGGAACGTTTTTCCCTCCAGTAAACTGAGCATTTTAGTGTATACTGTAAATTGAGATTGATAATCGGAATCACCAACTCACAAAGTGCTGGATAATATGAAAAGTATCCCCCCATCAATTGAGTAACAACGTGCAGTTTTTAGGTTAATGATGCTGATGATGATGATGATGATGATGACGATGATGATAATGATAATGATGATGTGACGATGATGATGTCAATGATGATGATAATGATAATGATGATGTGACGATGATGATGATGTCAATGATGACGATGATAATAATGATAATGATGATGATGATCACGATGATGATGACGATGATGACGATGATGATAATGATGATGACGATGATGATGACGACGACGACGATGATGATGACGACGATGATGACGATGATGATCACGATGATGGTGACGATGATGATCACGATGATGATGACCACGATGATGATGATGATGATGACGATGATGATCACGATGATGATGATGATGACGATGATGATGATGACGATGATGATGACGATGATGATGATGACGATGATGATCACGATGACGATGATGACGATGATCACGATGATGGTGACGATGATGATCACGATGGTGATGACCACGATGATGATGATGATAATGATGATGACGATGATGATGACGACGACGATGATGATCACGATGATGATGACGATGATGATCACGATGATGGTGACGATGATGATCACGATGATGATGACCACGATGATGATGACCACGATGATGATGATGATGATAATGATGATGACGATGATGATGACGACGACGATGATGATGACGATGATGATGGCGATGATGATCACGATGATGGTGACGATGATGATCACGATGATGATGACCACGATGATGATGACCACGATGATGATGATGACGATGATGAGATATAAACCGATGTTAAAAACAGAATACAAGCGATATTCGAAAATACAAAGCATACAATGCCGAAGGTGGAACAAGGATCTTTGGGACAGAATATCTTCTAACCCGACGCGGCTTACGGAAAAGGTTAATACCCTCTAGCGCGGTAATAAGACGTTTACGCACGTACAATCTCTACAAAAAATACTCAAATGGAACTTCTGAACCACGCCTTCAAGTTACTTGGTGTTACTCTGACTCATCCTGTATTCCATGTGATTGTAGTTCCAACAAATGAAAGCCTTGGACTAATTAAGCTATGTATTACAATTTGCCCTTCACCACTATTTAAAGCTATACAATCAAAGAAACTTTTTGACAAATCAATCCCAATTAATTATGAAGCACTTATTATTTATTTATGCCAACAAACGTTCTACTGGTGTTTTTAAACACACAAGCCGTGTGTGGGCAATGTTTAAGAGGTGGACTCAAGACTGAAACATTCAATGTCATAGCCGTGATTGTGAACCATCGATCTTCCGCTTATCGTACGGTTCCTCTAACCACTAAATTACCATGGCCAACTTACCATCTAAAGGTTACTTAAACCCGGGACGTAAAGCACTTACGTTTGTAAGTCGCCTTTGGGATATTTATCTCTGATGTGAGATTCCCTTGTGGTCTAACCGGAAACCTACGAATCGGTTGGAGCATTTAATGCCATATTGGCAAGTTGGCCATGGTAGCTTAATGGTTAGAGCAGCCGCTCAATAAGCGGAAGATCTGTGGTTCAAATTCCGGCTATGGCATTGAATTTTTCAGTCCTGATTCCACCTCTTATGAAGTACTTGTTTGAACATTTATGTACTGGTAGTGTTCCAGCTTCATATAGGTATACTTACCTTAGTTATATTTTTTATGAACTTACGGCTTTCTGTACTTTTAAAAGTACAAATCATTTTATTCTATGCAAGATTACCCGAATGACAAATTATCATGATAACACTTACCTATGTAGGTTTGTAAGCAGTATCTAGCTGTTTTAATGACAAATCATTGGGAGTTACATATACATAATGCCAGCACGAAAGCTATTTAAATGTATAGTGAAGAACTGACGATAGATGCTACACATTGCCAATCAAGTATAGCTGAATGGTGTGAGGTACAGGCTGTAAAAGCCTAGTGAAGGTTTAAAACAAGTATAACAATTTATATGCAGCCAAATTGTAGGTATTTGTATACACATATTGGCTCAGTCTTGTAACTGCAAGGAAGCATTTTATTTTATTTCCTACATAATTAAAAAGTTATCCTGCTCTCTTTTTATATTGCCTGTATTTAATGTGTATTCTAATGTTCAATATTGAAATCATTCGAATATGTAAATAAACTGTGCAATTCCTTGACATGTTCAATGACCACAGGCTTTTATTTTTACTAGTGAACTCACTGAATACAATCCAATCCAATCTGTTATCGCCCTTTGTTGTTGTTCTTTTTTTGGGCTCATCGAGTCTACGTAATTATTGGCCTATGTGTATATACATAGTTTCCTGTTCTTCTATGCCTTCCAAACTTCGCAGTGCATTTTTTCTTCATTCTAAACAGAAGTTTACTTATTTGCTTTAACATGTGTTCGTTTCATATCTGTTGTAAACTTGCTGCCTATTCTCCTTTACCTCCGGAACTTATCCATTTTACATTAATTTATTCAAGCAGTGCTTCCCTTTTGCTGCATACAAACAATAAAACAGAGATACTAGCACCCTCAGGTTCTCCTTAAATAAAAATCAATCAATCTCATAGGTAAGTTGATGCAGACACAATCTCCCTCAGATCACACTCACCCACTCACTCACCATCCCCTCATTTTCATTACTTACCCTCACGCACATTCGTCACGGTTCTGTGTGCACTGTACCTGGTGGGAATTGCTCTTGTCATTTTATCTGCGGTTGCATGATTACTGCGCAGACAACACATTTTACTTGCAGCAAAACTACTCTGATGTAGCGTACACGGCAATCTTGTTCGCAACTATATCTAGTATGGTTTCCATTTCAGTTACAATAATTCAGGTTTTATGACAAACATTTTCTAGGACTGTGATTTCTGGGGTGTGGGGGGGGGGATATAATCCCTTTTACCCACTATCTTCCATAAATCCATTGTTCATGCCTAATCAAAACTTCTTAATAAGTGAACGCAATAGGCGTTTCAGTGCTCATTTTTTATTATTCTTAACTATTGTTTGATTACCGAGCGGGATGGTTCAGGCGGCAACGTCTGTGCTCCGCATTCAGGAAGTCGCAGGTTCAATCTCAGTGGCCGACTTTCTTGGCCCACGGGTTTTTTTCGGGGTTTCCACGGGCCGCCAGGTGCATGTTGGGAAGGATTTCCAGATCCTCCAAATTTTCTGTCCCTCCATTTGGTTGCACTAATAATTTCATTTCACCCTTCATCCCGTTAGGTTTCTTGCAGGGTTGGAAGCGTCGGCGAGCGTCGTGGCAGCAGCACGGCAGAGGGAACAAATACGCTCTGGAGATCTCGTCCCCCGGATTGGAAGACGAGCCTACTGGTTCCCGGGCCTCCCATGGGATGTTAGAAGCCCGAGGGGAGGGGAGCTGGTTTCCGAGTACGGCAATCCCTTGGGAGTACGAACGCGAAGGGGTGGGAGAGGAAACAAGCAGAGCCTGCCTCCGCCGGGTGCTTCTGACTCGGAAAATTTAGGGACCCTGCCCTCTGCTCTGTCGTGGCAACGTTCCGGCTGCCCTTAGGATCCATTCACCTCGTCCATCCTCCTGGGGGTGGCCCATCAAGGACATAGGCACCAAAGATGGCCTTTCTGTCGAGATGCTAATTCCCCTCCGTACGTTGCCACATAGTCACAGAGTCTTTTGATTCATACCAAAGGAGTGAGTGAGTGATTAGGGTTTAAGGGCCCGTCGACAGCTAGGTCATTAGAGCCCCAAGTCAAAAGATAAAAAACGGATAAAACTCACCACCACCTAAAACTCAAAGTTATATATTAAAACGGAAGCTAAAAACCATAAAAGGTAAAACACTTAAAACTTAAAACTTGTCTAAAAAGGTAAGCTCAAATCAGTCAAAACGTGTCAAGTTATCTAAAAATGTAAGCAGATCAAATGTAAAAGGTAAAAAGTAAGACTACGAAATAAAATTTAAACACTCTTACCAAAGCCAATGCTGCCGACGAACCGCAGCACTGAATCCACAGCTACCGGGTCGTCGTCTAACATCGTCTTTAAACTAGAACCCAGGCCAAACAACTGGCGCTCACGATTGTAGCGCGGACAATCAACTAGGACATGCGCCAGAGAGAGCTGAACGCCACAGGTGGAATATACCGGCGCCGGCTCACCACGCAGATAGTGTCCATGCGTGATGCGCGGGTGACCTATTTTCAGGCGGGCCAAGATGACTTCTTCCCGCCTGGTATCCCTTGAAGATGATATCCAAGGTTGCACCGTTTCCTTGATCGTCCGCAATTGAGTGCCAGTGATGTCTAACGCTTCCCATGATTGTTGCCAGACAGATAAAAGATGGCGACGGAAGTACTGTTGTACATCTGTGTAAGGAAGACTGCGTGTAAAAATCTCCGGCAAACGGCAGGCAGACTTAGCAGCCTCATCAGCCGCTTCATTGCCGGGAATGCCTACGTGGCCTGGGGTCCAAGTAAAAACAATCTGGTATCCACGCGAGAGTAACTGTGAAACTAGTGTCTGAATTTTCATAATTAGTGCTGACGTGCCGACAAACTGTTGCAATGCCTGTAGTGCGCTCAGAGAGTCGCAGCAGATGATAAAACTTCCAGGATCGGAACTGGAGATAAAAAGGACGAACTAAAAGATTGCAAACAGCTCGGCGGTAAAAACGGAACTCAAGTCTGGAAGATGGTACTTGTGAGTCTCACCGTTATGCACAAAACTACACCCTGTATCCCCATTCACCTGGGAAGCATCGGTAAATACCGGAGTGTAATTCCGGTAACGTCCCAGGATCTTGGTGAAAAGCTGACAATACACCTATGGAGGGGTAGCTAACTTAGCATTCGTCAAAAGCTCCAGGTTGAGCTGGGCACGCTGTAATTGCCATGGAGGACAGCGGCCAAAAGAATACCGTTCGACAGCAAGCATGCGGAGTGCGTGTGCACTAAGCAGCTCGCGAAACCGAATACCGCTTGGGCGAGAGATCGTGCTATTCCGGAGATAACGGTGAGCGAGTTCCGGGCGCAATACAGGATTAAAAGACGGGTGACTGGGGTGGGCTGCCAAACGGGCCACGTAAGAACACAGTAAAAACGAGCGCCGAATAGAAAGTGGAGGTTCAGTATACAGACACTCTACACGACTAGTGTGGAAAGCTCCAGTAGCTAGACGGATACCAGCATTATGTACAGTATTTAAAAAACGGAGTTTAGAGGCGGACGCTGCGCCATAAATAAAACTGCCGTAATCTAGTTTGGACCTCACCAATGAACGATACAGCCTCAACATGACAGTGCGATCGCCGCCCCAATATACTCCAGATAAAACCCGGAGTATTCGAAGCGAACGATCGCAGGAGGCACGAAGTTGACGAATGTGGTGCTCGCATGTGAGTTTGCTGTCGAGGTGAACGCCCAAGAATTTGATGTGCGAAACAAACGGCAGGGGTGTGTCACGCAAACGGAGTTCTGGAGGAGTATGTAAACCACGAAGTCGATGAAAGTGGACACATTGTGTTTTCGTAGGGGAGAACTTAAAACCGGCGTGAAGGGCCCAGTCGGCGATAGCTGATATGGTCAACTGCAGTTGACGTTCTATGTGCTCAAGACTATAAGATCGATAATAGATCGCAAAATCGTCAACGTACAGTGACATCGGTATTCCCCTACGAACAACATTAGCAATGCCCTTAATGGCAACGGCAAAAAGCGTTACACTAAGAATCAACCCCTGGGGCACACCATTTTCCTGGATCCTCTCTTGTGAGAACGTATTACCAATGCGGACACGAAAACGGCGCAGGGCTAAAAAATTAAAAAGAAATATTGCTAAAAAACCTCGCAAACCATACCCGTGAAGAGTACGGAGAATACCATGACGCCATGTGGTATCGTAGGCCATCTCCAGATCGAAGAAGACACCCACGACATGCTGCTTCAAAAAAAGGCATTTTGGATGTAGGCTTCCATGCGTGTCAGATTGTCGACACTGAAGCGATGGCGACGAAAACCGCACTGAACATTGCTCAGTAGACTATTCGTCTCTAGCCACCACATTAAGCGAGTGTTGATCATCCGTTCAAAGGTTTTGCAGACGATACTCGTCAGACATATGGGGCGGTAGCTAGAGGGAAGTGTCCGGTCTTTTCCGGGTCGAGGGATAGGGATCACAACACCCTCTCGCCAGGAAGACGGAAAAAGCTGCTGAAGCCAGATGCGGTTATAGATACTCAAAAGGAAGGAAAGAGCCGCAGGTGGAAGATGAAGCAGCATTTGGCGGTGGATGTCATCAGGACCAGGGGAAGAGTTGTGAGCGAGAGACAAAGAATGCGCCAGTTCCGCTTCAGTAAAAGGTACATTGTAGGATTCACTACAATCACTGTTAAAATTTAGGCTTATCCGCTCCGCAGATTCCTAATCAATAAAAAGGCTCCATCGTAGCTTTGAGTTTGGCTGGTATTGGTGAAAGAATCGGCAAGGGCGTTGGCGATATCCTGCTCGCTAGTATATATGGAGCCCTGTACGGCAAGACCGGGGATGATCGTCCGGCGACACTTGCCGTACATACGCCGGACGGTAGTCACACCTTCTGGGCCGAACTGCGACGGGAAAGGGAAGACACGTAAGATTCCCAGGATGTGGTTTTGCATTGCGCAGTACAAAGCGAGCCCTTGCACGAGAACGTTTAAAAGCAATAAAATTCGCCTCCGTAGGTGTATGCGGAAAACACGCAGAGCACGCTTACGTGCTTTAATGGCCAAACGGCATTCCTCGGACCACCAAGGCACAGGGACGTGACCTGGTGTAGATGAACCTCGAGGAATACTGGAATCTGCTGCGAGAAGGATAGAGTATATAAAATACTTCACCATGTCGTCAATAGTGGTAAAAACATTGTCGGTCAAGTGAATGAGGGAACGGAATTTCCCCCAGTCAGCCTTGGAAACAATCCAGTGAGGATATCGTGTGGGTACAGAATGATGGACGGATATGTGAACGGGATAGTGATCACTGCCAAATAGGTAGGAAAGAACCGACCAATCGAGAAGAGGTACCAGCGACGGGCTGCAGAAAGTAACATCTAGGGCGGAATGGTTACCATAGGCAGAGGATAAGAAGATAGGAGCACCAGTGTTTAATAGGACTAAGCCGGACATATCACAAACGTCTGCTAGAAGGCATCCACGAACATCGTCAGTGTCGGAAACCCCAGTGAGTGTGATTGGCATTCAGATCACCGAGAAAGATGAGCGGTGGCGGAATCTGTGCCAAGAGAGCCCTTATGTCGTTGTCATGTACGACACTGATGGGTGGCATGTAGACATTACAAACAGAAAAACAAAGGCTCTGCAGCTGTACACGAACCGCTACTACTTGCAGCGGCGTTTTCAGTGGTATACTGGTAGCAGAGATGTTGTGCGCCACCAGAATTGCAACACCGCCACTTGCATGCCCATCAGCAGCAGAGTCATACCTAAATGCCGAAAACCCACGAAGATGGAGAGCGTAATTTGGCTTCAAGTGGGTTTCTTGGAAATAGATGATGGATGGACAGCGTTCAGAAACGAGGTGCTGTATGTCCGGAACACGTGTCCTAAACCCATTAACGTTCCACTGGATTATTTTCATAGTAAAAAAGAGATCAGGGGTTTGTCTTCATCTTTTTCTTTCTTACTTTGGCTGACTTTGGACCAACGATGTGAAAGTCGCCGTCCTCTGGAGATTCCTCAGATGTATGTGAGGAAGAAGATCCCCTACGGCTCGCGGAGCGAAAGCGGGACTTTATAGAGGAAGAGCGACTACCGGCGCGAACAATAGGCCTGGAACGATGTTTATCAACAGGCTGACTCTGGCTTGTGGACGACTAATGAGCTGTTGTCTGCACGGCTGATGATGTAGTCGCCGATGCAGGTGTGGCACGATTCAGTGGAGGGGTACTTGCCTGTGGCTCGGTTTGGGTACAAGCGTCTGCAACAGGAACGTGCTGTATGGCGACTGTGTTCACAGCAGCGCGTCGGGCAGCAGAGGCATAGTCCAAGGTGGTCGTGGGCTTGAGCTGCTCAAAGGGGTCACGCGCTTCTGGAAAGGGAGGTGTTCTTTCACACGCAGTTCCTGAATACACTTCTCATCCAGAAACTTCGGACACTGTCGGATGACTCCCCCCACAGTTATCACAGTGCGGGTCACGGGTACACGCCGTGCCCTCATGTGCCGCTAGGCCACAACGCTCACAAACAGCAGGATGGTTACATGATGTTTTGGTATGTCCGAACTTCTGACACTGGAAGCATCGCATAGGGTTCGGAACATACCGCCGGACAGCGGCACGTTCGTAACCGCAAAATATATATTCCGGCAAGACAGTGCCCTTGAACGTGAGGAACACTGTCCGCAATGGTACGTCTTTGCCATCCTGCTTGCGCGTAAGCCGATACGCTTGACAGACTAGCTGATCAGACAGGCAGCTGACTATCTCCTCGTTAGTGAGATTGTCGAGACTAGAAGAGGTGACGACTCCCCCGCAGGTGTTGAGAGTTTTGTGGGGGGCTACCCGAATAGGGTAGGACTCCAACAACCTAGCCTTTAGTACTTTCTGGCTTTGTTCTGCATTATTGGTCTCTAACAGTAGCGTGCCGTCGCGTAGTCTGCTCGCATTCTTTACGGGTCCACATATCCTGTCCACTTCGCGCTTAATGTAGAAAGGGTTCAGGTCCTTAATCGTTTTACCGTCGCATGCCAAGGTCACAACAAGAAATGGGTCAGTGAAAGGGGTTTTGCGCGGATGCATATTGAAATTGGACTCCCATCCGGAACCGTCGGCGTCAGCCTGCCATCCGGGGGTCAAAAGATAAAAGACACCAAAATCTCCACGGTCTGTGCCGCCATGGAGACCCCTCCATGACTGACCTCAAGGCGTACTTCAGAGGAGCTACCCTCCGGTCTCCACTGCTTGTCCGCATGGGTAAACTGTTCACCACGTGACACCCCGGCTTTATGCCCCCACCACAGGAATAACCGTCTGTGCCTCCCCGCTTTAGGCCACGCTGCCTCAACGGAGTCAGCGTGGATTCAGGGGACTTCGGGTTGATTACACAAGGCTCCGTCAGCGGTAACACGTCCGGCCGGTGATACTAACCCGACGGCACGAGGCCGTCGGGAGATTAACACCGGCCGTGCCCTCAAGGAGCTACGTGGGTGTACATGACGTGTGGACGGGCTCCGCACCAAAGACTACAAATGGGGGCAGTGTGAAGGGTCCGCACAACCTTCGCGCCTGAGACCTCCGAAGAGCACACAAGTCGGGGGCCGCGCCGAAAACCGTGGGACAGGACCACGGAAATAGGAAAGATCCCTGCTGGTGAGACAGGAGTTATAAAACTAAGGCCTTACTAACTAATAATCTTAATAAACCTGGAAGAGGAAGAGGTTGATGATAAGAAGCAACATAAGCTGCTATACGTGGCAACAGTTAATGAAGATGGAAATGGTGAAATGACGGTGAAAGGCTAGGGGCCTCGGGTGCGCCAAACCCGGACCTACCATTGTAGGTCCCCCTGGGGGAGTTTGATTTCCGAGTCCTCTTCTCTTAGATGAGTCGTCGACCAAGACTACCGAGCCTCATCTACCCGTTTGGAATGTTCTTAGCTTTCCCTCACCTCTTGCCTACCAGTGGTCACAAAGACACACTTAGTAGGCCGTCTGGATCGGGTACTGAGCCCCTCCGCCACGGCAAGGCGACACTCATTCGGAGGGGTCATAGCAAAGGAAGGTATGCATTATGTATATTGATTAATGCCCGTTCCTGAAATATTTTGTTTTTCGAATAAGGGCATGTTCTTTGTAAGACTTTCGTACTCTTATTATTTTGACCTAATTTTATAAGATGAGGGTCGAAGTACATTCATAAACCTAATGATACTCTCTATTGATTGCCAAAGTCAAGAAGTAGGCCAGCAAAGCATAAAGCAGCATCCGATCTCAGGGCAAACTTTAGATGAATGTGAATGTTATAAGGGTAACCAGCATAATACGTGAAGTGTTGAGCGAGGAAGTTCCAGGGCCCTCTCGACCCATTTGTGCTGAGCAGTGCTGTCTGTACACACAAGTACGCACGTGGCATTTTCTGAGCACTATCTTTTTATCTGCATCGCCATTACGTTTTCCTAGTCGGACGGTCGCACTCATAAACTTGGAATAATCTTGCAGTAATGGGTTGAGAAAGTTCAAACCGCTCCCGACCCCGTTTACTATAGGCAATGTAGAAAACATTTGTGTAATAAAAATTGTACACTTGACAAGTTCAAGGATGTTTCAACGATTTGTATAATCACAATCAGATAGATCCTGGAAACATCCGATAGAGTGGGAGGAGAATTATGTAAGTACAAAATGCAGACGAAACTGAACACTTTAGTAATTATAAGAGGAGGTTTTCAAGAGCAAAAGCGTACAGTGTGTACAGGAAGAAGTTATAGAAAGTGAATATAAAGGGTACATGTAAGTTTCTGTGTGCTAATGATATCCCCTTTTAATATAATTTGTAGGAATGATATCAAAAAATGCAACAAGGAGCCGTCGAGGCCCTCAGAAATGTGGGAAAAATAATTTTGTGATGTTTGATCCCATCCTCGTGATATGAAGCACCAGGCTGATAAGAAGAGAAAAACATCGTCCATCGGGTTATTGCCACTGTTAAAAAAGAAAAGGACTTGTGCGGCAACCGTATGACTTTGGACAGAACTTTATTTCAATTTGACTGCGCACCTCATAACCAGAGAGTGGAAGATTGTGCAATAAGCCACACGTTTAGTGCACACTGTTGGCTCTACTATTGATACTGGCACATGTACACAGCTGCAGGCATCTGCTGATGCGCGTGTATATATGACGGCTGCGCTGTACAGGTTACTTCATGCACTCTCCGTGTACAACCAACCTGTACCGCGGTCCAACTTTCTGCTCATAGGTGAAGCTTAATCCCATTCTTACACAATTACGAGCGGAATGGCCCGGGGGTAGCATTTGTGGCCTGAATTCAAGAGGTCATGGGCTCGATTACCATGGCCAACCTTCCTGACCGATGGGTTTTTTCGGGGTTTCCAAGGGTCACTAGGCGAATGCTGGGAAGATTTGTTGCATCCCCGGAACTTCCTTTTCCTCTATTTCACCCCCTTCTGATTTCACATCACCCTTCATCCGTTTGGTTCTGTTTGGGTTGACTCGTGTCGACAAGTGTCTCGGGCGCTGCTCTCTGAGAACTTTCGTCCCTTGGAGGTGCAGTCTCCAGCTTCAAACTCCATGGAGGGTGAGTCCGGCTCCAGTGGGGGTAGCTGCCGGTTGTACTAGACGTCACTGGAGAGTTTCCATACTGAAACACAGATACCTTGCTCTCTGCTATGTCGCGGTTCCTTAATCGACTGACCTATCTCCTCTGATCTCATTCCTTCCTCCCGGAGTGCCCCCTCAGAGGTCACAGACAGGTACAGAACTTCAGGACCACGGTGCTGAGGTCCCCACCCGTCTACCTTACACAATTGCTCTTATGTGAAGGTTGAGGATAAGAACCATCATGCCATCCCACAGCTTATTGCTGCAGCAACAGTGCGATTCTGGACAACATTCTCTTTATTAGGAGCATTATTTAACTTTCACTGCTAAACACATAAGTGATTACTTACTTCAAAATAACCAGCGTTTAGCCGCTAAGTTGCCACATGTGTAAGACATTGGCAAAAAACATCAAGAAACTAAAGAAGTGAATGCAATGGGAATAGCTCATGATATTTTAAGTAACACTACTAGTACATTGGTTATGGATCAAAGAGCTATGCGTATCCACTATCCCTGCACCGCTCATTATTTAAACACTGTTCTTACTCATACATTTGAGGACAAAGCCTTTCTTCTACAACAATTCCCTACAGTAGAAGTATCCTATAATAGTATATTATGCAACGAGGACATAATGGCAGCAATTAAGATGCGAGTATATTTTATGAAACGAGCCTCAGCGAGTTGCCATTATACTCAAGTTTTATATCACTAGAGCTAGGATAAATATCCCATCGCCTACAATGTTTGCGAGCTCGTACTCTACGCGCTCCATGGAGACTGGCAGATGGCGTAGCACAGTAGTTCAGAACATGTAAACCAACGGGCAGGGCTGTATAAGAGCTCTAGCCCATTTACATCAGTTCATATCGTCATTTATTCGTTCCTCAAAAACATTGCAGTGAACAACAATACATTTTTTAAATTGTTCCAAAGTAAAACTTGTCATCCAAACAATGTTTATACAGCGAGAAGCTTCTCTCAACGTCACATGATGTAATGGGGGCAAACGTAAGATATTTTGCATTATGTTCGTCATACGTAGATGTCATTTTGTCTAGCTGTTGTAAACCAATTTTTATATGAACCATTGTAGCGTAACCAGGATTTCTCTCCAACACGGTTTCCAGTTTACTTTGCACTGCTTCGGTGACAGGCGCAGGATCTACATGTTCAATTTCGATATAAATCTCTTCTATCAATTGTAAAGCATATGGCAGTTTGTAATGTCTTGATTCTAAATGCAGATTAGTTTTGGTGACATCTGGAAAATTCTTTTTAATAAATAACAAATGTTTACGTAAATTACCTGAAATCAGTGACTGAGCAGATTTAATGGCACAGCTGTGTTCACTATCCAAAACATTGATTACTTTAACTATTTTATCATAATAATCTGCATAATATACGAGCAGCAGCATTTAGCCAGCTACTCCATCGAGTTACAACGGGTTGGTGAGGTAAAGGGACCCCTGGGGCCATTTCTTTGAAAATCAGTGACCTGCTTGGGGCTTTCAGAAATATTTTTTCACATTAGCAATGAAGCTGTCCACATCATTATACTAGAAGCGTATCATTTCGGCTACACGATAAAGGCCGTGAGCAATGCACGTTAAATGTACCATGTTGAGATGATGTGTAGCTTTAATTTCTTTAGCTGCTTTTAGCATGTAGCTTGCACCATCTGTCAGAAAAAGTAGTACATTATCAGTTTTGATCCCCTCTGGCCACAGAAAAATTAGACTCTTGAAAAATTTCGACAATACTTTTGTGGTTAACCTTATCAATAACTTCAGGCGTCAATAGAAATGATTTAGTAGGTCTGTCTGGCGAAAGTACTCCCACAATTACATTTACAACAAACCTCCCCACAGAATCCAGGGTTTCGTCTATGGAAATCCAAATTTTATTGTCACCCACGGATTGCCGAATTTGAGCCATAATTTTATCATAACATTTTTATAGATACTATTTACGTAGGGTTGTTGCACTGGGAGGCTCCCGCTTAGTGTATTTTTATGAAAAATTTAAATTCAGCATGTTCTACTTTGTGAGATGGTAGGTTGCTACGTACTAACATTTTGCACATGTCTTCAAAACACTCCGATTGACGTGACAAATGGTCGTGTTCTTTGTTCTTTGATGCTGCAACAAGTGCTTTATGTTTTTTGGTATTGCAATGCTGCTTCAACAATTTCCGTTTCTCCTTGGAATCTCTGATTTGTGAATAACATAACTTACATCGTATCGTATCACCATTCAATTCGAAATTCTTTCTTCCAAATTCTTCGAATAACTGATTTAATTTACCATCACCTAAAGCTGAAGACTTTATTCACCTCGTATGTAAACACGGATCGCACAGAAAATAACACTCCCTTATATGTACGGTACAGCTGTCATACTGAACCAGAGCACGCTGTTCCCCCCTCAGTCAGAGGTAGCAGCGATAACGTCAAGCAAGCAATTCGCCGTCTAGTCAACCTGATTTCCTCTTCAGTGGATGTATGTCCTCGCTCTATAATATCACTATGCTAGACGGTATGTCTAAGTTTGAAACATAAAGCGATCTTTCTATATTCTACACTGCATGTTATTGTCACTGTTGTCCGACATTTGTTATTCTATTGTAGGTATATACAAGAATCGATGGTAGTGCCTTCAACTTTTATTGCTATTTATTTATGGCAACAAGCTTACTGCTAGTGTTTTTTTTAAACACACAAGCCTCGTGTGGGCAATGTTGAATCAGAAACTGAAAAATTCAAATCCTGGCTATGGCATTGAATTTTTCAGTTTCTGATTCAACCTCTTTTATTACTATGTTGGATTCTACGTAATGATACAGAGAGTATATATGCTATAACCTTTAAAGAGTATACTTTCAAAAACTAGAAGAAAAATTGAATTTATTACAATGTTATTTACCATATTAATTATTAAATGAATACAGTAGCTTCATTCCGCATACACTTTCAGCTGCGTAGGAATGTACGCAGACGCCGAAGCATTGATCGCTATATCTTTTGATTGGCCGCTTGTAGTGTCGATACAATAAGATGCACCTTTCATTGGTCGATTAGCAGTGTTGGTATTAACTTGGGCATCTTTGATTGGTGCATAGCAGTGTCATTACGAAGAAGTGCATATAATAAGGTACATTACAGTGCCATATAAGCCCAACATAATGGCATGGTAGAGCGTAAAAGTTGTTAAATACCTACATGAAAATGAATAGACAGAAAGGAAAGTGGGATACTGGTCTGAAATAAGAGGCGAGTACAAGGTGGAGAGGTTGCTATGCCTGATTGCATCTCTCCACAATTAGCAATACAAACTGCTTCACATTTCAGAAGAAGAATATTCTTGTCAAAATTGGATGGGCTAGACTATTATGTTGGAGGAAATTTGCTGCATTTATTCAAACAGTTTTTAGAGAAGCCACAGACGACTTTGAGATGGACATGGAATCAACGACTGAATTTCTGCTGTTATAATTCTATAAACTAAGAAACTCATGTTAGGTTGTTGAACATGATTCTGAGAAAAGGCGGGAGTGAAAGAATCGGTATATAAGTTGCTAGAAGCCAAGGGGACAGACGTTCCATTCACAAATGGGAACGTTCCTCTGGCCTTCATTACGACCATGGAAAATGTCAGAAAATCAAAGGCATAAACCCTACAGCACAAGTGGGCAAAATCGGATTCATAAATCCATGTGATCGGTGAACGTTTCGCCGCGTAACAATGCAACACACAGTACACGCCCCTTTCCTTAGTTGATTTCGGGAGTCCACAGTTCACTTCCAGTCCCTTCGTCACCGGTATCAGTGGAGGAACTGTGTCTGTGTCAACACCGTCTCCTCATTGGTAGCAAGATATTACATGGTTTTCTTCGAGCTGTCATTGAACTGCTTTATTGTAGATATCATGCCGCGTACAACAAAAGAGCAGTAAATACTTTCTGGTCTACATGTTTATACGTGTATACATGTCTACTTCTACTTCTTCTTCTTCTTCTTCTTCTTCTTCTTCTTCTTCTTCTTCTTCTTCTTCTTCTTCTTCTTCTTCTTCTTCTTCTTCTTCTTCTTCTTCTTCTTCTTCTTCTTCTTCTTCTTCTTCTTCCTCTTCTTCTTCTTCTTCTTCTTCTTCTTCTTCAACTTCTTCTTCATTATTATTATTATTATTATTATTATTATTATTATTATTATTATTATTATTATTATTATTATTATTATTATTATTATTATTATTATTATTACTACTACTACTACTACTACTGCTGTTGTCACTCCTACCATTACCCCTATCACCACCACCTCCGCAAGCACCATCACTTCTACACCTACGACTACCCCTATTGTCATTATTATCTACTGTTGTTACTGGTACTATTACCACACTTATCACAACAACTACAACAGCCACTATTGTCATTATTACTGTTGTTGCTACTAGTACTATCACCACAGACACTACTGGTACCATTACCTCTATTGCCGTTATTACTGTTGTTCCTACTAGTACTATCACCACAGACACTACTGGTACCATTACCTCTATTGCCGTTATTACTGTTGTTCCTACTAGTACTATCACCACAGACACTACTGGTACCATTACCTCCATTGCCGTTATTACTGTTGTTCCTACTAGTACTATCACCACAGACACTACTGGTACCATTACCTCTATTGCCGTTATTACTGTTGTTCCTACTAGTACTATCACCACAGACACTACTGGTACCATTACCTCTATTGCCGTTATTACTGTTGTTGCTACTAGTACTATCACCACAGACACTACTGGTACCATTACCTCTATTGCCGTTGTTACTGTTGTTGCTACTAGTACTATCACCACAGACACTACTGGTACTATTACCTCTATTGCCGTTATTACTGTTGTTGCTACTAGTACTATCACCACAGACACTACTGGTACCATTACCTCTATTGCCGTTATTACTGTTGTTGCTACTAGTGCCATCACCACAGACACTACTGGTACTATTACCTCTATTGCCGTTATTACTGTTGTTGCTACTAGTACTATCACCACAGACACTACTGGTACTATTACCTCTATTGCCGTTATTACTGTTGTTGCTACTAGTACTATCACCACAGACACTACTGGTACTATTACCTCTATTGCCGTTATTACTGTTGTTGCTACTAGTACTATCACCACAGACACTACTGGTACTATTACCTCTATTGCCGTTATTACTGTTGTTGCTACTAGTACTATCACCACAGACACTACTGGTACTATTACCTCTATTGCCGTTATTACTGTTGTTGCTACTAGTACTATCACCACAGACACTACTGGTACTATTACCTCTATTGCCGTTATTACTGTTGTTGCTACTAGTACTATCACCACAGACACTACTGGTACTATTACCTCTATTGCCGTTATTACTGTTGTTGCTACTAGTACTATCACCACAGACACTACTGGTACTATTACCTCTATTGCCGTTATTACTGTTGTTGCTACTAGTACTATCACCACAGACACTACTGGTACTATTACCTCTATTGCCGTTATTACTGTTGTTGCTACTAGTACTATCACCACAGACACTACTGGTACCATTACCTCTATTGCCGTTGTTACTGTTGTTGCTACTAGTACTATCACCACAGACACTACTGGTACTATTACCTCTATTGCCGTTATTACTGTTGTTGCTACTAGTACTATCACCACAGACACTACTGGTACTATTACCTCTATTGCCGTTATTACTGTTGTTGCTACTAGTACTATCACCACTGACACTACTGGTACCATTACCTCTATTGCCGTTGTTACTGTTGTTGCTACTAGTACTATCACCACAGACACTACTGGTACCATTACCTCTATTGCCGTTATTACTGTTGTTGCTACTAGTACTATCACCACAGATACTACTGGTACCATTACCTCTATTGCCCTTATTACTGTTGTTGCTACTAGTACTATCACCACAGACACTACTGGTACCATTACCTCTATAGCCATTATTACTGTTGTTGCTACTAGTACTATAACCACAGACACTACTGGTACAATTACCTCTATTGCCATTATTACTGTTGTTGCTACTAGTACTATCACCACAGACACTACTCGTACTATTACCTCTATTGCCGTTATTACAGTTGTTGCTACTAGTGCGATCACCACAGACACTACTGGTACTATTACCTCTAATGCCGTTATTACTGTTGTTGCTACTAGTACTATCACCACAGACACTACTGGTACCATTACCTCTATTGCCGTTATTACTGTTGTTCCTACTAGTACTATCACCACAGACACTACTGGTACCATTACCTCTATTGCCGTTATTACTGTTGTTGCTACTAGTACTATCACCACAGACACTACTGGTACTACTACCTCTATTGCCGTTATTACTGTTGTTGCTACTAGTACTATCACCACAGACACTACTGTTACTACTACCTCTATTGCCGTTATTACTGTTGTTGCTACTAGTACTATCACCACAGACACTACTGGTACCATTACCTCTATTGCCGTTATTACTGTTGTTGCTACTAGTACTATCACCACAGACACTACTGGTACTACTACCTCTATTGCCGTTATTACTGTTGTTGCTACTAGTACTATCACCACAGACACTACTGGTACCATTACCTCTATTGCCGTTATTACTGTTGTTGCTACTAGTACTATCACCACCACAGACACTACTGGTACCATTACCTCTATTGCCGTTATTACTGTTGTTGCTACTAGTACTATCACCACAGACACTACTGGTACCATTACCTCTATTGCCATTATTACTGTTGTTGCTACTAGTACTATCACCACAGACACTACTGGTACCATTACCTCTATTGCAGTTATTACTGTTGTTCCTACTAGTACTATCACCACAGACACTACTGGTACCATTCCCTCTATTGCCGTTATTACTGTTGTTGCTACTAGTACTATTACCTCCAAAGGCACTACTGGTTACTATTACCTCTGTTGCTATTATTACTGTTGTTGCTACTAGTACTATTACCACCACAGGCACTACTGGTACTATTACCTCTATTGCCGTTATTACTGTTGTTGCTACTAGTACTATCACCACCACAGGCACAATTGGTACTATGACCTCTATTGCCGTTATTACTGTTGTTGCTACTAGTGCTATTACCACATATACTACTGGTACCATTACCTCTATTGCCGTTATTACTGTTGTTGCTACTAGTGCTATCACCACAGACACTACTGGTACCATTACCTCTATTGCCGTTATTACTGTTGTTGCTACTAGTGCTATCACCACAGACACTACTGGTACTATTACCTCTATTGCCGTTATTACTGTTGTTGCTACTAGTACTATTACCACCACAGGCACTACTGGTACTATTACCTCTATTGCCGTTATTACTGTTGTTGCTACTAGTACTATTACCACCACAGGCACAATTGGTACTATGACCTCTATTGCCGTTATTACTGTTGTTGCTACTAGTGCTATTACCACCACAGGCACTACTGGTACCATTACCTCTATTGCCGTTATTACTGTTGTTGCTACTAGTACTATCACCACCACAGGCACAATTGGTACTATGACCTCTATTGCCGTTATTACTGTTGTTGCTACTAGTGCTATTACCACATATACTACTGGTACCATTACCTCTATTGCCGTTATTACTGTTGTTGCTACTAGTACTATCACCACAGACACTACTGGTACCATTACCTCTATTGCCGTTATTACTGTTGTTGCTACTAGTGCTATCACCACAGACACTACTGGTACCATTACCTCTATTGCCGTTATTACTGTTGTTGCTACTAGTGCTATCACCACAGACACTACTGGTACTATTACCTCTATTGCCGTTATTACTGTTGTTGCTACTAGTACTATTACCACCACAGGCACTACTGGTACTATTACCTCTATTGCCGTTATTACTGTTGTTGCTACTAGTACTATTACCACCACAGGCACAATTGGTACTATGACCTCTATTGCCGTTATTACTGTTGTTGCTACTAGTGCTATTACCACCACAGGCACTACTGGTACCATTACCTCTATTGCCGTTATTACTGTTGTTGCTACTAGTACTATCACCACATACACTACTGGTACCATTACCTCTATTGCCGTTATTACTGTTGTTGCTACTAGTACTATCACCACAGGCACTACTGGTACCATTACCTCTATTGCCGTTATTACTGTTGTTGCTACTAGTACTATCACCACATATACTACTGGTACCATTACCTCTATTGCCGTTATTACTGTTGTTGCTACTAGTACTATCACCACATACACTACTGGTACCATTACCTCTATTGCCGTTATTACTGTTGTTGCTACTAGTACTATCACCACAGGCACTACTGGTACCATTACCTCTATTGCCGTTATTACTGTTGTTGCTACTAGTACTATCACCACATATACTACTGGTACCATTACCTCTATTGCCGTTATTACTGTTGTTGCTACTAGTACTATCACCACAGACACTACTGGTACTATTACCTCTATTGCCGTTATTACTGTTGTTGCTACTAGTACTATCACCACAGACACTACTGGTACCATTACCTCTATTGCCGTTATTACTGTTGTTGCTACTAGTACTATCACCACCACAGGCACTACTGGTACTATTACCTCTATTGCCGTTATTACTGTTGTTGCTACTAGTACTATCACCACCACAGGCACTACTGGTACCATTACCTCTACTGCCGTTATTACTGTTGTTGCTACTAGTACTATCACCACCACAGGCACTACTGGTACTATTACCTCTATTGCCGTTATTACTGTTGTTGCTACTAGTACTATCACCACCACAGGCACTACTGGTACTATTACCTCTATTGCCGTTATTACTGTTGGTGCTACTAGTACTATCACCACCACAGACACTACTGGTACCATTACCTCTATTGCCGTTATTACTGTTGTTGCTACTAGTACTATTACCACCACATGCACTACTGGTACCATTACCTCTATTGCCATTATTACTGTTGTTGCTACTAGTACTATTACCACCACAGGCACTACTGGTACCATTACCTCTATTGCCGTTATTACTGTTGTTGCTACTAGTACTATTACCACCACAGGCACTACTGGTACCATTACCTCTATTGCCGTTATTACTGTTGTTGCTACTAGTGCTATTACCACCACAGGCACTACTGGTACTATGACCTCTATTGCCATTATTACTGTTGTTGCTACTACTACTATTACCACCACAGGCACTACTGGTACTATTACCTCTATTGCCGTTATTACTGTTGTTGCTACTACTACTATCACCACAGGCACTACTGGTACTATTACCTCTATTGCCGTTATTACTGTTGTTGCTACTACTACTATCACCACAGGCACTACTGGTACTATTACCTCTATTGCCGTTATTACTGTTGTTGCTACTACTACTATCACCACAGGCACTACTGGTACTATTACCTCTATTGCCATTATTACTGTTGTTGCTACTAGTGCTATTACCACCACAGGCACTATTGGTACTATTACCTCTATTGCCGTTATTACTGTTGTTGCTACTACTATCACCACAGGCACTACTGGTACTATTACCTCTATTGCCATTATTACTGTTGTTGCTACTAGTGCTATTACCACCACAGGCACTATTGGTACTATTACCTCTATTGCCGTTATTACTGTTGTTGCTACTAGTGCTATTACCACCACAGGCACTATTGGTACTATTACCTCTATTGCCGTTATTACTGTTGTTGCTACTAATACTTTTACCATCACAGGAACTACTTGTACTATTACCTCTATTGCCGTTATTACTGTTGTTGCTACTACTACTATTACCACCACAGGCACTACTGGTACCAATACCTCTATTGCCATTATTACTGTTGTTGCTACTAGTGCTATCACCACTACAGGCACGACTGGTACTATTACCTCTATTGCCATTATTACTGTTGTTGCTACTAGTACTATTACCACCACGTGCACTACTGGTACCATTACCTCTATTGCCATTATTACTGTTGTTGCTGCTAGTACTATCACCACCACAGGCACGAGTGGTACTATTACCTCTATTGCCATTATTACTGTTGTTGCTACTAGTACTTTTTCCACCACATGCACTACTGGTACCATTACCTCTATTGGTATTATTACTGTTGTTGCTACTAGTGCTATCACCACTACAGGCACTACTGGTACTATTACCTCTATTGCCGTTATTACTGTTGTTGCTACTAGTACTATCACCACAGACACTACTGGTACCATTACCTCTATTGCCGTTATTACTGTTGTTGCTACTAGTACTATCACCACAGACACTACTGGTACTATTACCTCTATTGCCGTTATCACTGTTGTTGCTACTAGTACTATCACCACAGACACTACTGGTACCATTACCTCTATTGCCATTATTACTGTTGTTGCTACTAGTACTATCACCACAGACACTACTGGTACTATTACCTCTATTGCCGTTATTACTGTTGTTGCTACTAGTACTATCACCACAGACACTACTGGTACCATTACCTCTATTGCCGTTATTACTGTTGTTGCTACTAGTACTATCACCACAGACACTACTGGTACTATTACCTCTATTGCCGTTATTACTGTTGTTGCTACTAGTACTATCACCACCACAGACACTACTGGTACTATTACCTCTATTGCCGTTATTACTGTTGTTGCTACTAGTACTATCACCACCACAGACACTAGTGGTACTATTACCTCTATTGCCGTTATTACTGTTGTTGCTACTAGTACTATCACCACCACAGGCACTACTGGTACTATTACCTCTATTGCCGTTATTACTGTTGTTGCTACTAGTACTATCACCACCACAGGCACTACTGGTACTATTACCTCTATTGCCGTTATTACTGTTGTTGCTACTAGTACTATCACCACCACAGGCACTACTGGTACCATTACCTCTATTGCCGTTATTACTGTTGTTGCTACTAGTACTATCACCACCACAGGCACTACTGGTACTATTACCTCTATTGCCGTTATTACTGTTGTTGCTACTAGTACTATCACCACCACAGGCACTACTGGTACTATTACCTCTATTGCCGTTATTACTGTTGTTGCTACTAGTACTATCACAACAGACACTACTGGTACTATTACCTCTATTGCCGTTATTACTGTTGTTGCTACTAGTACTATCACCACCACAGGCACTACTGGTACCATTACCTCTATTGCCGTTATTACTGTTGTTGCTACTAGTACTATCACCACCACAGGCACTACTGGTACTATTACCTCTATTGCCGTTATTACTGTTGTTGCTACTAGTACTATCACCACCACAGGCACTACTGGTACTATTACCTCTATTGCCGTTATTACTGTTGTTGCTACTAGTACTATCACAACAGACACTACTGGTACTATTACCTCTATTGCCGTTATTACTGTTGTTGCTACTAGTACTATCACCACCACAGGCACTACTGGTACCATTACCTCTATTGCCGTTATTACTGTTGTTGCTACTAGTACTATCACAACAGACACTACTGGTACTATTACCTCTATTGCCGTTATTACTGTTGTTGCTACTAGTACTATTACCACCACAGGCACTACTGGTACCAATACCTCTATTGCCGTTATTACTGTTGTTGCTACTAGTACTATTACCACCACAGGCACTACTGGTACCAATACCTCTATTGCCGTTATTACTGTTGTTGCTACTAGTACTATCACCACCACAGACACTACTGGTACCATTACCTCTATTGCCGTTATTACTGTTGTTGCTACTAGTACTATCACCACCACAGATACTACTGGTACCATTACCTCTATTGCCGTTATTACTGTTGTTGCTACTAGTACTATCACCACCACAGACACTACTGGTACCATTACCTCTATTGCCGTTATTACTGTTGTTGCTACTAGTGCTATTACCACCACAGGCACTACTGGTACTATGACCTCTATTGCCATTATTACTGTTGTTGCTACTACTACTATTACCACCACAGGCACTACTGGTACTATTACCTCTATTGCCATTATTACTGTTGTTGCTACTAGTGCTATTACCACCACAGGCACTATTGGTACTATTACCTCTATTGCCGTTATTACTGTTGTTGCTACTACTACTATCACCACAGGCACTACTGGTACTATTACCTCTATTGCCATTATTACTGTTGTTGCTACTAGTGCTATTACCACCACAGGCACTATTGGTACTATTACCTCTATTGCCGTTATTACTGTTGTTGCTACTACTACTATCACCACAGGCACTACTGGTACTATTACCTCTATTGCCATTATTACTGTTGTTGCTACTAGTGCTATTACCACCACAGGCACTATTGGTACTATTACCTCTATTGCCGTTATTACTGTTGTTGCTACTACTACTATCACCACAGGCACTACTGGTACTATTACCTCTATTGCCATTATTACTGTTGTTGCTACTAGTGCTATTACCACCACAGGCACTATTGGTACTATTACCTCTATTGCCGTTATTACTGTTGTTGCTACTAGTGCTATTACCACCACAGGCACTATTGGTACTATTACCTCTATTGCCGTTATTACTGTTGTTGCTACTAATACTTTTACCATCACAGGAACTACTTGTACTATTACCTCTATTGCCGTTATTACTGTTGTTGCTACTACTACTATTACCACCACAGGCACTACTGGTACCATTACCTCTATTGCCATTATTACTGTTGTTGCTACTAGTGCTATCACCATTACAGGCACGACTGGTACTATTACCTCTATTGCCATTATTACTGTTGTTGCTACTAGTACTATTACCACCACGTGCACTACTGGTACCATTACCTCTATTGCCATTATTACTGTTGTTGCTGCTAGTACTATCACCACCACAGGCACGAGTGGTACTATTACCTCTATTGCCATTATTACTGTTGTTGCTACTATTACTTTTTCCACCACATGCACTACTGGTACCATTACCTCTATTGGTATTATTACTGTTGTTGCTACTAGTACTATTACCACCACAGGCACGAGTGGTACTATTACCTCTATTGCCATTATTACTGTTGTTGCTACTAGTACTATTACCACCACGTGCACTACTGGTACCATTACCTCTATTGCCATTATTACTGTTGTTGCTACTAGTACTATCACCACCACAGGCACGACTGGTACTATTACCTCTATTGGTATTATTACTGTTGTTGCTACTAGTACTATTACCACCACAGGCACGACTGGTACTGTTACCTCTATTGCTATTATTACTGTTGTTGCTACTAGTACTATGACCACCACAGGCACGACTGGTACTATTACCTCTATTGCTATTATTACTGTTGTTGCTACTAGTACTATCACCACCACAGACAGTACTGG
Organism: Tenodera sinensis; assembly: GCA_030765045.1. Taxonomy (NCBI): domain Eukaryota; kingdom Metazoa; phylum Arthropoda; class Insecta; order Mantodea; family Mantidae; genus Tenodera; species Tenodera sinensis. The sequence goes on from CM060964.1 coordinate 156,221,075, forward strand.
TACTATTAGCACCACAGACACTACTGGTACTATTAGTACCACAGGCACTACTGGTACTATTACCACCACAGACACTACTGGTACTGTTACCACCACAGACACTACTGGTACTCTTACCACCACAGACACTACTGGTACTATTACCACCACAGACACTACTGGTACTATTAGTACCACAGGCACTACTGGTACTATTACCACCACAGACACTACTGGTACTATTACCACCACAGACACTACTGGTACTGTTACCACCACAGACTCTACTGGTACTATTACCACCGCAGACACTACTGGTACTATTACCACCACAGACACTACTGGTACTGTTACCACCACAGACACTACTGGTACTATTACCACCACAGACACTACTGGTACTATTAGCACTACAGACACTACTGGTACTGTTACCACCACAGACACTACTGGTACTATTACCACCACAGACACTACTGGTACTATTACCACCACAGACACTACTGGTAATGTTACCACCACAGACACTACTGGTACTATTACCACCACAGGCACTACTGGTACTATTACCACCACAGGCACTACTGGTACTATTACCACCACAGGCACTACTGGTACTATTACCACCACAGGCACTACTGGTACTATTACCACCACAGGCACTACTGGTACTATTACCACCACAGACACTACTGGTACTGTTACCACCACAGACACTACTGGTACTATTACCACCACAGGCACTACTGGTAGTATTACCACCACAGGCACTACTGGTACTATTACCACCACAGGCACTACTGGTACTATTACCACCACAGACACTACTGGTACTGTTACCACCACAGACACTACTGGTACTATTACCACCACAGACACTACTGGTACTATTACCATCACAGACACTACTGGTACTATTACCACCACAGACACTACTGGTACTGCTACCACCACAGACACTACTGGTACTATTAGCATCACAGACACTATTGGTACTATTTGCACCACAGACACTACTGGTACTGTTACCACCACAGACACTACTGGTACTATTAGCATCACAGACACTACTGGTACTATTACCACCACAGACACTACTGGTACTGTTACCACCACAGACACTACTGGTACTATTACCACCACAGACACTACTGCTACTATTACCACCACAGACACTACTGGTGTTATTACCACCACAGACACTTATGGTACTATTAGCACCACAGACACTACTGGTACTCTTACCACCACAGACACTACTGGTACTATTACCACCACAGGCACGACTGTTAATATTACCACCACAGACACTACTGGTACTATTACCACCACAGGCACGACTGTTAATATTACCACCACAGACACTACTGGTACTATTACCACCACAGGCACGACTGTTAATATTACCACCACAGACACTACTGGTACTATTACCACCACAGGCACGACTGTTAATATTACCACCACAGACACTACTGGTACTATTACCACCACAGACGCTACTGGTACTATTAACACCACAGACACTACTGGTACTATTAGCACCACAGACACTACTGGTACTATTACCACCACAGACACTACTGGTACTATTAGCACCACAGACACTACTGGTACTATTAGCACCACAGACACTACTGGTACTATTAGCACCACAGACACTACTAGTACTATTAGCACCACAGACACCACTGGTACTGTTAGCACCACAGACACTGCTGGTACTATTAGTACCACAGACTCTACTGGTACTATTAGCACCACAGACACTACTGGTACTATTAGCACCACAGACACTACTGGTACTATTACCAGCACAGGCACGACTGGTACTATTACCTCTGTTGCCATTATTACTGTTGTTGCTACTAGTACTATTACCACCACAGACACTAGTGGTACTATTAGCACCACAGACACTACTGGTACTATTAGCACCATAGACACTTCTGATACTATTAGCACCACAGACACTACTGGCACTATTAGCACCATAGACACTACTGATACCATTACCACCACAGACACTACTGGTACTATTAGCACCAAAGACACTACTGGTACTATTACCACCACAGACACTACTGGTACTATTAGCACCACAGACACTACTGGTACTATTAGCACCACAGACACTACTGGTACTGTTACCACCCTAGACACTAATGGTACTATTAGCACCATAGACACTACTGGTACTATTACCACCATAGACACTACTGGTACTATTTGCACCACAGACACTACTGATACTATTACCACCACAGACACTACTGGTACTATTAGCACCACAGACACTACTGATACTATTACCACCATAGACACTACTGGTACTATTAGCACCACAGATACTACTGGTACTATTAGCACCATAGACACTACTGATACTATTACCACCCTAGACACTACTGGTACTATTAGCACAACAGACACTACTGTTACTATTAGCACCACAGACTACTGGTACTATTAGCACCACAGACCCTACTGGTACTAATACCACCCTAGACACTACTGGTACTATTAGCACCACAGAGACTACTGGTACTATTACCTCCACAGACACTACTAGTACTATTACCACCACAGACACTACTAGTACTATTACCTCTATTGCCATTATTACTGTTGTTGCTACTAGTACTATTACCACCCTAGACACTACTGGTACTATTAGCACCGCAGACACTACTGGTACTATTACCTCCACAGACACTAATAGTATTGTCACCACCACAGACACTACTGGTACTATTACCTCCACAGACACTACTAGTACTATTACCACCACAGACACTACTAGTACTATTACCTCTATTGCCATTATTACTGTTGTTGCTACTAATACTATTACCACCACAGACACTACTAGTACTATTACCTCTATTGCCATTATTACTGTTGTTGCTACTGTACTATAACCACCACAGACAGTACTGGTACTATTATCTCTATGGCCATTATTACTGTTGTTGCTACTAGTACTATTACCACGACAAGCGCTACTGGTACTATTACCACCACTGACACTACTGGTACTATTACCACCACAGACACTACTGATACTATTACCACCACAGACACTACTGATACTATTACCACCACAGCCACTACTGGTACTATTACCACCACAGACACTACTGGTACTATTACCACCACAGACACTACTGGTACTATTACCACCACAGACACTACTGGTACTATTACCACCACAGACACTACTGGTACTGTTAGCACCACAGACACTACTGGTACTCTTACCACCACAGACACTACTGGTACTATTACCACAATTACTACCACCACCATTAGTAGTAGTAGCACTATTATTATTACTATTCTTGCTACTGGTGCTCTTTGCGCATCTGCCAGCACCATCATCACCAGTACTATCACCATAAGCACCAGCACCATTACTGCCACCTCCAGTATCACCACCATTACTACCACCGCCACTACCATCGCCACCACTACCATCACCACTATCATCACACCACTACCATCATGAATACCACCTCCACCACCACCACCATCACAACCTCATTAGTGGATGTTTGGAAAGTTTTAATTGAAAAGGTGTTGGCAACTCTTTGGAAGGTTAGAGCGATGTTAGAAGACAAATGATGTAATATGGCAGAAATTTTGGCATGGAAGTAGAGAGGTAGGTCAGTGGACAAAATACAGTTTCCAAAAACCATTTTGTGACTCAAATGTAACTACAGACAGATAAAGTTAATATTTTATCAGGTGTTAACTGATCATGGAAGATTTAGATGCTGTGTAATGTGGATGGGGAACACTAGCGATGACAAATTTAACTATCGTTTACAGAAGGACACTATGTAGCACACGTTTTTTGACTGTCTGAGATTGGAGATTCTGAGAAATGATATGTTTGGACAATTGCGCGTGTATTTAACAGTAAAAACATTTAGAGGAAATGATGTCAGGGAGTCCTAAAACATGGGACCACACAAGGAGATCTCAAATTATATGGGATAACATACCTTAATGGCGACCTACCATATTGTAAGTACCAGTTCCAGGCTTCTAATTTAACCAACTATAAGGTCCTTGTGTGGTTTACCGGGAAAAATGTGAGTGAGTTGGAGAATTTATGCCGTATCGGTATGTTGGCCGTGGTGGCTTAGTAGTTAAAGCAGCCGGACGGAGACCGGAAGATCCGTAATTCCAATCCCGGCTATGGCATGGAATTTTTCAATCTCATTGTGCCCTTTGAAAGCAACAGCTACTGGTACTGAATTGGTAACAGCGTGAAGGGTATAGTGCACAGCCAAGTCAGTATGCTGTGAAATGCAAGAAATGCTGGGTAGCGATGATTGGAATGCTTGAAATATTAGTTTGCCCTCCCCTGTCCGTGTGGACCTTTCGGCGAGTGAATGGTTTCGCAATGTTATACATACCTCAGATGAACCGGCAGTATTTAATGAACACACAAAGGAAGTTTCGCAACTCCCGATTTCCTTCAGACGCCGCATCTTTTCCTTAAATACACTTTTCTTCTGGCCCTTGGCCCTGTTCTAAGGCAAATCTAAGAATCCCAAGTAGATAACTTTTTGCATAACAATTGGCATTTCTTGGCGTCTATTTTCAGATCTGCTATATTAATGACTGTAAAACTTTATCGATCAAGATTAATGTTCAAATATGGTAAAATGCCTCATATATCAGTCGCGTTATTCCAATCCCACGGATTGTTGGAATTGTGCATTATGTAAGCCAAAAAGCTAAAGGTAAGTAGCTAGGATCCATAGGTTTTCTAAAATGACTCCACTATTGACCGCCCTGTGGATATAATAAAGTGAATCGAGTGTATAGTCTCAATCTGGTGTAACAGGGGTAGTAGCATTCAGCTTAATGCCATCCAAGTAGAAACGTGACTCTCTACCATTATCCTTCTTCTTCTTGTTCTTCTTCTTCTTCTTCTTCTTCTTCTTCTTCTTCTTCTTCTTCTTCTTCTTCATGTTCTTCTTCTGCTTCTTGTTCTTGTTCTTATTCTTCTTGTTCTTCTTTTCCTCTCAGACCACAAGGACTGTAATGCTGTTCAGCAATTCCACCAAATCTTGCGTTGCGCACTTCGTTTGTTTTGCCAGCAGCTGTGTGCATGTAGCTGCCAAATAGAGAATGCGTCTTTGTCATTGTGATGGAGGACGCAATATTTATACTCGTTGCCTTTCCGTCAACTAAGGTGGGCGTAATGTTGATCGCCCACACGTCCTGAGAGTCAGTTGATGCTCCACTGTCCTGAATAAGTCCTTAATAGGTGATACAAGCCTTTCTCCGTGGCTGAATTTTGGGATCCTTCTCAGGATGGCGCGTGAATTACCAGCTTCCGTCTGCTTAGTTTCCTTTTAACTTGAACACCTTCATTCAATGAATTCAACATAAGGGGATTGCTTCTTGAAATGGTAACAGTGCTCCAGTGATATTTTGGATCCATGTACGTTTTTGCACTGCCACTAGAACGCAAGCCTTCCTGCGGCACTGTCCCTGCTACCGTCCTGCTTCTTCCATGAACAACTTGCCTTACTTCAGAAGAGCTTGAATATTCTCAAATGTTATTTTGTACATGGGAGCTATGGAAATTTGTACGAGTTGCATTAAAGTTTCTACGAAAGTTAACCGTGATTTCCTGGCTGCTGAAGATGTCTATTCTTATCATTAAACCTTCGTCCATCATCTCTGTAAGCACATACAATTTGGTGACTGTCGGATCTCTGGTTAACTAAAGTAAGCTGAACCCGTTGATGACATAAGATAGTGGCATGCATCGACTTTTTTGATTGCAGACAATTTGGCATATCAGCTATCATAACGATTATGTCAACTCCAGAGTTTACTTCTCCTCAGGGCACGCAAGGTTATAGGTAACAAGTGTGTAGTACTCCCTCTTCTAGTTGCTTCATCTGTAAGTACGACAAACATTTTCAGTGGCGGAGAGTAAGTTTCGTAGTTAAGACGCAACGACTGGAAGAAATGTTTCCGCTCGACAGTCATACAGCCTGCTCCCTCATAATGACTCCGGCCGTGGAAGCCTATGTAGTTTAATGTTACTATAGAGATTATTGTAGAGACGTCTGAGGCTACATGGACGTGAATATTGCTTTCTCCCTGGTTTTTATCTAACGAGATACAGTGTTTAAAAATAAGTGTACTTATGTATTTAACACAGATAGCAAGTCCTATAGGATTGCTTGCTAACTCTAGCTTTTCGTAGTTCTGTTTACTACCTATTCACATCGTGTTGTTGTGTAATATGGTAAATCTCCAACTCATGGCTGGAATATGTTCATATGTTCAATCATCAGGTTTGTATACACTTTTTCTAATTTGTAAATACTTCACGAGGGCAAAAGGAGAAACATTTCAGGATGCAAACATTTATAGCGATATAAATATTTGACTTACTCTAACGAGTAATGAAATGCCATTAATACTTAGTACACACTAGGAAATGTCTTGAATACATATAGTCTCAGTTTAAACACCAATACAGGATGTCCACAATTTTGCCTCACATTACTGTCTAAAATCAGGACGAGGTGTACTGGAGTAATTTTGTATCAGAAAGACCTAACTATTTTTTATGGTTCAAATGACGCAAAATGTATTTGGTTGCTTTCTCTAGCGATAAAGTAATGGAAGAATTGGGTAGTTAGCTGCAAACAGAGCCTCCAGATCTCAATTTATATCATCTTTGTTTGTTTTGGGTATTTAAACATAAGAAACTCTGTAAAAAGAAGCAGTGCCACATTTCTGAAAACCTTGTCACTTGCATTCGGAATTTGCGGCAAAGGAAGGGTAAAATCTAAATTGAGAATAATGTAGGCAATATAGTTTTAATTAAGTTAAGTTATTAAACTTTTGTACACTTCAATTAAGGTAAACGTTGCCTATGGACGTCTCCTTAGCGCGCTGTTGCTTACCAAGCGGGCGACCGGGGTTCCATTCCCGGTACTGGCGTGGGGATTTTCTCCCACTGAGAGACCTGGTCCGGGGTGCACTCAGCTTCGTTAGGTCCCTGAGGGGCCAATTGAGAAGCTACTTGGTTTAAAGGTAGCAGTCGAAAGGACTGCATAACCGGCCGGGAGGAACCGGGACGCTGACCACGTCTCACCTTAAGTACTGCAACCCCACTCATGACACCTGTGGTGTGCAGAGATGGGGGACGCAGCGGCTGGGCGAGAGGCCTTGGCCCGGATGGGCTATTGTACTACGGGTTACGGGAGGATATAGTCTACATTCACCTTCAACTATACCAGGTGAGTCAGACACGCTTTATTTTTTTGGAAGGTAGGCCACCCATCTAACGGTATGTGCGCCTTAGTCCAGTTTTGCGCTTACTAAAATAAATTGCTTGACGTTCTTAAAGAGAGGAATGCGCAAAATTGAGAGCAACACTGCTTTAAGGGACAGAACGTGCTCCTCACTAAAGTACACTTCAAAAACATACGACTCGTTTACTGAGAGCGAATTCCGGTTTCCAGCCGATTTTACAAACTTATTATTAGAGTATACATAGCAACGTAATTCAGTAAACGCCTCGGAAAAATTGGACCTATCATATGGGTACACTAACAACGTCAGCTAAAAAGAAAATGGTGGATTCTTGTACTTAGAGCAGGGGTTGGCTGCCAAATATTACGAAAAATTTAGAGACACGCCTCATCCATTATGAACCCGTACAGTCAAAACGGACATATTATTAAATAACAGTTTATTTACATTTTTGCGTGAACTACGCCTCGTGCATCTCAATTAAAATGCATTACATATTTTGCCATTTAAGTAATAATATTAAAATACCCAGCAAATGATAAAATCTGTCTTAAAAGGCTAAATCGAGCCCGAAAACTCGCGAGGTGGCAACGCCAGGCACGCAAGTCCTACCATTGAACGTGGTAGGCGCTTTCAGTTAAGTCTCGAAATAGCTGAATAGGATTGTTACGGGTCCTGTGCGCTAACCCCAATGTCATAGGTTCGAGTCTCTGTAGTGCAAATATTTTTTAATGTTCATCAAAACTTGGAAACCGAATTCACAATAATCTAATTATAAAGTCCCTGAGCGTTTGGGACATTATAATTTAAATCGTTTTTGGTTGTCTGCATTTTGTAATTGAACAGGTGTAATGACTTCTGCGTCATTGGACTGGCATGATGTATTGTGTTGTGAATGCCGACCCCTGCGTTCTCCACACGTATGCTGTCGCACAATATTTTATGCCAGTCTTTCATTATGTATTCGACAGACGAGTACGTAGATATGCTTTTGATCTACGGAGAAGTAAGAACAAATACACCGGAGAAAATATCTCGGGAGAGATATCCGAATAGGCGACAACCAATAGCAAACAGCTTCCGGAATTTTGAAAGGCGTCTGCGTGTAACAGCATCACTTGCAAGAATGCCTCCTCATAGACACGCACCGGCAACATCGGGTGTTAATGCAGAAGCAGTTTTGAACGCCACCCAGAACAATCCGCATACTAGTACACGGGTAGCTGCTCAGGAGGTGAATATCAGCCAGTCTTCTGTAGTGCGAATATTGAACACTAATAAGTTCCATTCTTATGGTCTGCACCTACACCCAGCACTTCACTGGAGAGATTTCGAAGCTCGAGTGATCTTTTGCGAATGGTTGCTGGAGCGAGTAGCAAGTGATGTGGGATTCGCATCCAGGATATTGTTTTCTGACGAATCAAGATTCCACAACAGTGGAACTGGAAATCGTCACAATATGCGCTAATGGAGTGTTGATAATCCTCATTGGGTAAGGGAGGCAGCATTCTAAGAGCAGTGGGGTGTAAATGTCTGTTGTGGAATCTTGGGAGACCACCTTGTTGAACCATTATTTTTCGAGGGGAATGTAACAGGAGCACGCTACCTGGAATTCCTCTGTAGCTCACCCCTTATTATTAGGGAATGTGCCACTGCAGCAGCGAATGACGACGTGGTTTCAACACGATGGCACTCCTCCGTATCGGTCGAGGATCGTCTGCAATCATTTGAATGCTGCACATCCTGGTTATTGGATAGGAAGACAAGGACCAGTCCCCTGGCCTGCCAGATCACCTGATCTGACACCCCTTGACTTCTTTCTCTGGTGTTATTTAAAAGAACGCATTTATGCAGAGGAGCTGGACAATCCAGAAACCCTTCCTCAGCGTATTACAGTGGCTTGTAGATCTGTTCAACCCTGTGTATAAATGATTCTTATTTCAATTGCACCTACCTAGAGGTATGCTGAAACAGCTACCTAATTGTAGTTCACCAATAAAGAAACATCAAACAATGCCATTAAGCATAAATAAAGCAATAAAAAGGAATATAATAACCGTTTTCAGAGTAATAATTTGTAAACTGTGAGGATTGCACGGTAAAAAAATTAGTACATGCAGGTGATTCGAACCACCTTCACAGCAGACGGATTACTTCGGGGTCTTGCGCTCGTTCAAACTGAGCTACCTAGTAACGTGTGAGGTAAACATTCCGTTTAAGATGTAATACTCGCTGGTTCCAGTGAACATTTGCAGAAGTGCAAACGTCAGCTGTCTAATTACGAATATATTAAAATCCGATGTGATAACATCTATATTAGCACTAATTTAAATGAGTTTTAAACATCCATGTTAAATACACGAGTAGAACCTATTAATGGGGTCGATGTTTTCATGTTGGAGTATAAAATGCGGATTGCATAAAACTCGAGAATAAGGGGCAGCTGACTCACCTGGTATTGTAATGCTTTTGTTTGTTGTTTGTGGTATCATGTTATTATCAGTTTATTCCAAAAATAAATGTGTAATAAAGCATCGACATTTATTTAATGTTGCTTTGTATTTTCATCGAATATTTTGTTTTTCTTTTTTACTATAATTCACATTTAACACGATGTCGCAGACTAATTTAGACCAGTCTGAAATGCAAGTTTTTTAGCAGGGAGGTTTCTAAGGTCTCCCTTCCATTAAAAAAAAAATCTTTTTTTCAATAAGTACTACAATCTCACAATGAATTTTGGTTTCCGTTGCTCACTACGTTAAGTTGCTGGCCATTCTTGAATAGAGAGTTGAGTGCAGAAGTTGAGGATCACGACGCAATTGAAATCCTGATACCTACAACACACTAGTTGCTAGTGAGCTTGCAAATGAAGTTGTGCTTACAGCTACAGTTCTTTGTCTTGATGGAAAATAACAGTTGCTATGAACACTTTCGTCAGTTGCAGTTTCTATTTGAGCAGATGAATATTTTATAGGTAACATACAATGTTCGGAAATATGGCAATAATTGTTTGTTTCACTAAGAGAGTATATTGCTTCTCATAAATTGATTATTGTGTGTAACATACCACTTAAGTTGCAGAAACTAATTGATAACTTCGATCTTAATTTATTTAACATAGAAGGTATCACGAGGGACCTTAAATTTAAAAATCAGTTTTTAAAAGAAAAGCTTTGCACTTCGAAAAGTATCAGACTAGAAATAAATCTGCATCAGAAATATATTTTATGTAGATTCAAGTCACATGGCATATACGAGAGTAATATTTAATTTGTAACATGATCTGCGATGAATGTATGTTTTATAGATTATAACGTTTTGTGCAGTTTAATCTTTAGCCTCAACATGGCTGATAGAGGTTTAAGAATCTACTAATACGCTGTAAAGTCAAGTTAAATTATGAGTTGGTTGCCAAGTTTCACTGTTACTACAGGTAAATTAGAATTCAAAGAGCACTGAGGTTCAAGTTTTAGTGTACTCTAATGGAATCATGAATACTCTTATCGTTACGAGGTGACAATACCAATTCGAATTCTGAATTGTAGTTCCAGCAGCTTGCCTATTTCATTATTTATTTGAACTTGGGATTTGATATTTCTCTACAGAATCTTTGTGTAGGCAGATTCTTATGAACACAGGTATTTCGGATTAATCTCCTCATTCCCAATGAGAAAAAATAGAACATGAATAAGGTATCAGGAATGACAAATATATTTGCAAGTCCACGTCACCATTTTAAAAGTGGTTTTTTGGCAACAAGTAATCCTTGTTTACATTTCCCCACAAGGAAGGATTGCCCTGCCATTGTGCTTTGAGGTCTGCGCCAAATCCAAAATCGGCCTATCGCAACTACCTTTCATTCGTGCAACACTTACTCATTTTTGCCGCTTAGGCACCGAGACAATGGAATGCATATTACAATAAGTGTCATTTGCAACAAAGCTTTTGTTTTGCCCAAAGAAACTGACTGCCAAGGTGTTTACATTTAAACACATACGGGCAATTCATTTCCCTACTGTGGAACAGTAAACAATGTGAAGCAGATAAAACTTTTTAAAAATTAAAATTATTTTGTTGTTTAACGACGCTGTCAATTGCCAGAATCACATCAGCGTCACCGGTGTGCCGGAATTACGTCCCGTATGCGTTTTTTTACATGCCAGTAAATCTACTGACATGGAGCTGTCTTTTTTAAGCACACTTAAAAGCATCGGTCTGGACCGGGTTTGAACCCTCGACGTTGGTATTAGTAGGCCAGCTTCTAACCAACTCAGTCATCCAGACCGACATAAAACTTTAAGTGCAGCTTTTCATTCAGCACACGAAAAGAAAAACAAGAAGTAGAATCAGGGGTTTGAAAAATAACCAATGTAATGAGCAACTGCGCCTACAGTATGTATTTATTTGAAACACAACATAAGTACATGCCTCTGGTGCATGTTGCGTCCTTATGTGCAGGCATGTTCGCGTGCATGTAGTCTGGAATGAAGTTGTACAGTTGACTCTCCCCAACACCTCCTGATATTGCACGCAACGCTCTTCACCACTACCATACAATTAAATTACTTTAGTGTTGAGGGAGTTATAAATGAATACGTTATTCACCTTTCACAAACACTAAATCGTACACTAGTCAGTGCTGCCAAACGTGTTGAGTCATCTTTGAACTGTTACGGTTTATCGATTGATTACGTAGCAAACATCTGAAGGAGTTTCGAAGCATCTGTGCTCTTATCTTTTCGCCTTTGCAAGGAATATCTGAGTATGTTACCAAATTGTGCATAGCCCAGGTTTTTTTATAATTGTTTCCCTTCACAGTACTTCTGCGCCTCTTGCTGTCATAAATTATTTTCATCCGCATTGATATTTCCTTTGCGTATTCTTTGTAGGTTACGGAGATATGCTATGACACTTTTGAGAAGTGCTTTAAAAACGCTGAAGAGAAGTTGACTCGTAAGTGTTCTGTTATTGAGATTTCGTATGCACAAATCTATCATGCACCATGTTCTCTGATCAATTGAGCAGTACTACTTGATGATGAAAGTGCCGAAACTTGTATGAGGGAAATGACAACTCTGTGACCTGCTATTTGCGCTCTAACACGTTTATTCTTTACTACATGCAAGGTCACTATTGGTTTTACAATAAATTACAGAAGTGTGTTGACTAAGCTATAATGACGTGGACGTGAGCAAAAGTTGGAAGGCCTTGACAGTCTAACGTGCAGGAGCACGTTACATAGAGGAGAAAAGGGTTCATGATCGAAAAATGTTGCGACAGTTCAGTTGCCAAATTGTTCCAAGCTCACATGGTGCATAAACTTTAACATGAAAATACTTCACCTGATCACTCTAATAATGGCATCCTGGAGCAGTAGTTCTCAAACATGGGGCATCGCCTCTCAGGGTGCCGTGCCATCAAATGGAGGGCTTCGACTAAATGAACAGGAAAAGCCAGTTAGGTGAGTACCTACCAATCGGGTTTACATTACTACAAATACATAGATTATTTTAACTTTTTAAATTTGCATTACACAGGGAGTGCGGAATTATCCAAGATGATAAAGAGGGACGCGAAGTACAAAGATTTGGGAACCGCTGTACTTTAGAGGAGCTTCCACAAGTGAGACACCCTATTCAAATTTATTTTCACTTCCTCTGCCAGTGCTCTAGAAGTAGGAATTACTGCATCCACGTAAACATTTGATATTGAAGTTTCACCGGAAATACATACCAGGTGGCCCTTGTGCTCTATCTTTCATGTATGCAGATATCCCTTCCTGCCTTAATACAGTTGCACAACGCAACGGGGTAATTCCAGTTAAATGAACGGCAGTGGCGTGAGCGGAAGGTGTTCGGTTCCTCTGGCTTATCACTGAAGATGATGAGCGATGAGAGGTTGTACTAGAGCGTGTAGCCCGTAATAATAGAAAAGAACGGTGTAAACAACTGAAAAGGCTTAGATATTTTTTAAATTTAGTTACAGATTCTTTGTTTTTGAGGGAATTAACAAATTCCTGTTTACGCTGCCATTGTTTATCTAACATTAGGGGCTGCACATTACAAAGTGCAGTTACAAAATTCATGCAAACACGAGGGAACGTAATGTTTCATTGCCATTTGTTGTTTCTTATTACTGTTATAGTTGAATTTATTATTGTTATTATTATTATTATTATTATTATTATTATTATTATTATTATTATTATTATTATTATTATTATTATTATTATTATTATTATTATTATTATTATTATTATTATTATTATTATTATTATTATTATTATTATTATTATTATTATTAAATGTATTTAATATAATAATCATGGACATAATAGTAATAACTGTCGTGTTATTACAGTTCTTAGCACGTGAAGGATGTGTCTCAAATAATGGAGTACCTACATTCTGTACGACTTCTTCATTTTCAGTTGCTGGTTGCTGTCTTGCTACTTGCAACAGCATTAGATTACCTCTAGCGTACATCTGTATAGCCGTCGTGTGTGAATAAACCAGCAACACCAAGCCATCTGATCACTAATATTCGCAATGTAATGAATGAGCTTCGTTTGAATTCAAACATTTAATGACGTTTTGGGCTGTGGCGTCAGGGAGACACGGTTAGGCATTGGGCTTAATGAGCAGTGGTACGTAAGTACATTCCTCTCCGGACTCTATGCCGCCAAAATGTTTAATGCCTCTTTAAGGGATACAAGAGATAAGTGTGCAAAACCAAAGCTCATCGTTTACAAAAGAAACACTAGGCACGTGCGCAGCCCTTAATACAGACCTTGTAACCGCGTTCCATGAAGCAAAACAGTAGAGATAAGCAAAGCTTCCATAACGTTGTTTGAGTACAAAGGGCTAATTGTATGAACTGCGTTTAATTGGAATTGCCCGTAGCGTTCTGCAACTGTTTTAAGGCACGAAGAGATATCTGCTTACGTGAAAGATGGAGCAGTTGGACCACCTAGATTTTGAGGCCGCCTGTACAAAAGAGGAATTTCCTGAAAATCCTCTGTTTGTTTTTGTGTGTGTATGTGGGTGCCTGTGAAGTGCATAACTCCTAAACAAATTATTGGATGAATGTCAATCTTGGTGTTGAAGTTCTTCAATCTTCAAAAGGTGCGACTAGAAGATACTTATGACAATAGCCTTTTCAATTAATCCTTTGTCTAGAAACGATGTCGTTATTTCTATTGTCTTAAATTGTCACTGCTATTACTTAAGTCCTCCAATGACGATTCCCAGCACTTTTCAAGTTACATCTTATGATTACATGTTAAGCTAAGAGTTTTAGTTCTTTTCAATCGTCTCACTTGGCATTTATTTAACACTTTCGCTATTTTCACACTTATATGTTACTGGACTCTTTCCTGATTATTCGCTGGCTGCATTTGTTACTTCTCCGACCGTAAATTGCCTTTAGGTACATACGATAGTCCAATTACTGCTGTTCGTAAAACTTCCTTTGGAAACATTTGTATACGTTCTATATTAGTCTCAAAAGCAGGCCATCAGGTATATAGTCCTCATGTAACATTCACACAGATAGTCGCTATGTACCATATTGCGCCACAAGGACATTTCCATCAAGCGCAGTCCATCAGGTATATAGTCCTCATGTAACATTCACACAGATAGTCGCTATGTACCATATTGCGCCACAAGGACATTTCCATCAAGCGCAGTCCATCAGGTATATAGTCCTCATGTAACATTCACACAGATAGACGCTATGTACCATATTGCGCCACAAGGACATTTCCATCAAGCGCAGTCCAGCAGGTATATAGTCCTCATGTAACATTCACACAGATAGACGCTATGTACCATATTGCGCCACAAGGACATTTCCATCAAGCGCAGTCCATCAGGTATATAGTCCTCATGTAACATTCACACAGATAGTCGCTATGTACCATATTGCGCCACAAGGACATTTCCATCAAGCGCAGTCCAGCAGGTATATAGTCCTCATGTAACATTCACACAGATAGACGCTATGTACCATATTGCGCCACAAGGACATTTCCATCAAGCGCAGTCCATCAGGTATATAGTCCTCATGTAACATTCACACAGATAGTCGCTATGTACCATATTGCGCCACAAGGACATTTCCATCAAGCGCAGTCCATCAGGTATATAGTCCTCATGTAACATTCACACAGATAGTCGCTATGTACCATATTGCGCCACAAGGACATTTCCATCAAGCGCAGTCCATCAGGTATATAGTCCTCATGTAACATTCACACAGATAGACGCTATGTACCATATTGCGCCACAAGGACATTTCCATCAAGCGCAGTCCAGCAGGTATATAGTCCTCATGTAACATTCACACAGATAGACGCTATGTACCATATTGCGCCACAAGGACATTTCCATCAAGCGCAGTCCATCAGGTATATAGTCCTCATGTAACATTCACACAGATAGTCGCTATGTACCATATTGCGCCACAAGGACATTTCCATCAAGCGCAGTCCAGCAGGTATATAGTCCTCATGTAACATTCACACAGATAGTCGCTATGTACCATATTGCGCCACAAGGACATTTCCATCAAGCGCAGTCCATCAGGTATATAGTCCTCATGTAACATTCACACAGATAGTCGCTATGTACCATATTGCGGCACAAGGACATTTCCATCAAGCGCAGTCTATCAGGTATATAGTCCTCATGTAACATTCACACAGATAGTCGCTATGTACCATATTGCGCCACAAGGACATTTCCATCAAGCGCAGTCCATCAGGTATATAGTCCTCATGTAACATTCACACAGATAGTCGCTATGTACCATATTGCGGCACAAGGACATTTCCATCAAGCGCAGTCCAGCAGGTATATAGTCCTCATGTAACAGTCACACAAATAGACACTATGTACCATATTGCGCCACAAGGACATTTCCATTAAGCGCAGTCCATCAGGTATATAGTCCTCATGTAACAGTCACACAGATAGACGCTATGTACCATATTGCGCCACAAGGACATAAACTGAGTTCTTAGATGACTATGCTTTTCTGTTGTTCCAATTCATTAGTTCCCAGAATCGTCGTAAATTCTCATCAATTAGGCCTACCTATTCCTTGATGTTACGGCTTGTGACTAAGACATTTCTAGTTTCAATGTAACGCAGGATTTGTTACCACTGAGTGCACATCCAAAATTAGCTCACAATAAAAGAAGAGATGACTATACTCTCATTGGCTGCTGCAGTTGCAAAGTACTGCAATCGTGATATCGTGATTAATATTTGAGTGGACTGGTAATATCCACGATTCTGCAAATTAGCAAATTAACAGTGTAGGTATTGTTGATTTATAAGTCGGTAATCTTGAATTATCCAAGGCTGAAAAATACCGTCATGTAAAGCATGATCAGTCGTCTGGAATGCAGAATATTAGAGGATTCGAAGGTAGTTACCATTAATTTCTTGCCGTCCGTTATAGTAAATTGTCGTGACTTCTTGGATAATGCGTTGATGAAACTACCTTGACTCCCAGGTGAATGTATCACGTGAAATTATTTTGTCCTGGAGGTCCTCTGATCTATACTCTTGCTCTCTAAGGATACATGGACTTCAGAGCATTGATGTCGTGTTTGCACGTAGAAATCAGAAGTGGCCTTCGTGTACTAAAATGGATACACGATTTACTTTATCACGTTTTGTGTGAGGTAGTTTGCCTCATTTGGGTCACTGTTGCTGATTATGGCCACACTAATGCACAGAAACCACCTATTTACACCCTTAGTTCTCTCAATTCTTTGAATGGTGCCTGCTATATATTGATATCCTCCCCATTTAGACTTTTCTTCATAAAATACGCAAAAAGCATTTCAGTTTGCTTGTTTCTCATCTTTGCCATGCTGTGAAGGCCTGCTGCTATAGGAGTGCTGGATGGCAAGTGAAATCACTGGTGCCTTGATGAATAGCTTAAAGTTCCAGTACCTTCACACTCCACATTTAAGAATTTCAACCAGCTGTGACGTGTTGTGCTCTTGCACGCTAATTCCCTTTGTATAAATTTAGCCAACGTTGACAAATACGGCATCTTCTGTGAAAGCGCGAAGTATCTTGAGGATTAAAATTCTGCCATAAAGGTTTTGTGCTCCCAACTAGTTTAACTAGTGCTAAAATTCAGAGACGGCATTCAATATAGATGTCCTTTATGCCCTTTGGGTTACCAGACATTTTGAGTTGTAAGTGGTAAAGATCCGTTTCAATTATCGTATTCTTATCGCCTTAATGAAACTTATGTAGTAATCTTCTTTGTCTGCTCGTACATGTCGACTTTCACGCTGTGCTTGCGGTGGGTTTACTTGTCCCGAGGACCATGCAAATGGAAGGTCGCTTCCACCACGCAAATTAGGGACAGGTGGTAGAAACAGGTTTCGCGGGTAGAAACGTCGGAAGTCTATTGATACTTGCCTCTTCTCTCCAGCACTGATTGGATGAAACGAGTCAATCTTCTCCCACCTTCCTCATAACGGCAGTGACAGATGGTTGAGTGCCTGCTTCTCTTTAGCACACATCTCTTTCTCTGTTTTGTTTGTTTGTTTATTTAAGGTCGCTTTATAACAACAAAGGTCACTAGCAACCAGAGTAATATATACATAACAGAACAAGTTACATTGTAGACAAAAAACACATAGCTGTAGTACAATAGAGACCATAGACAGAACAATTGAAGTTTGACAGTAGTATAATACAATAAATGTACATTAAATAAATAATTATGGTGGTATCAATAATTGGGTTTAACAATATACAAATAAACTAAAATTGAATAGCAGATAGCAATTGTGACACTTCCAGTAACTTAATAATTGCTCTGCATCCCTCGGCCGTTTTAAACATAGAGCACAGCTCACTCCTGAGATTTAAGGCACTTATGTGATTC
The DNA here is from genome assembly GCA_030765045.1 of Tenodera sinensis. Lineage (NCBI taxonomy): Eukaryota > Metazoa > Arthropoda > Insecta > Mantodea > Mantidae > Tenodera > Tenodera sinensis. Next base: position 156,239,273 of record CM060964.1, read on the forward strand.
ACTAAGGTGGGGCATTCAAGGGTAAGATGTGCTGTAGATATTTCTTGAGCTCCACATTTCGGGCATGGATCGATACCCATGGCTGAGATTGAAGTGACCAATGCGTCATCTGGTAATCAGGACTTGTTTTCTTCTCCGGAAATGAATATTTGGAAAAGCCGGTTCTGTAAGATTTCCTACCAAGCTGCAACTTTGAGGGGGTCGATTTCCTTTGTTCATTCCAGAGGTTCACAAAACATTTCCGAAACATTTGTTTGTCATCCTGTAGTGATCCATCCATATCAGCTTCAGCTTGTTGCAGCAATGTAGCTGCCACATATGCTTTTTCATTTCCAGATATACCTATATGTGACGAAATCCATTCCAAAGAGATTTGAACACCAATCTTGTAGTGATAAAATAGACATTCCTGAATTCGTTGAATGAGTGGATTTGCAGAAAATTTATTTGCAATAGCAGCAATAGTTGACATAGAGTCTGAAAGGATTACGATTAGCGGATTATTGTGACTGAGTGCTTATTTCGATTGCCTTAAGGACGGCCCAAGCTTCACATGAAAAGATGGAGAAGTAATCCGATAGGTGATAAGAGTGAGTTTCTGGAAGTGAGTTAGTGGCTATGGCATATTCTGATCTGGAGTCATGTTTTGATCCATCAGTATCCATCGTTGATAGGATAACCGAATTGGGCATTGTGAGATTTGGTATTTGAGACACCTTCTAATTAATAGATGGAGTAAAAGGCAGCCGTGGACTGATAGGATGAAGACGTCTCAGAAGTATAGAAGGTTTCTGAATTCGAAATTATGAGTAGTATTCCAGAAGCCTCTCACGCAGTGGTTTCGGATAGTTATGAAGAGAACCATAAAGTTCTGGTTTTGAAGCATTAAAAATGTATTTGTTGGACGGATTGCTTGGCGAGCAGAAAGTTGAGTAGGAAAAGTTGAGGGACAGTTTTTTACGTCGGAAGTCCAAGGGAAGAAGACCAGCCTCCACAAGTAAACTATTGTTTTCACTGGATCTAAAGGCCCCCAAACTTAGACGACATACACTGTTGATGATTGGATCCAATAACTGAAGATCCCGTTTACTTGCTGAGCTGTACACCACAGCCCCATAGTCCAGTTTGGACTGGATCAGAGCTCTGTAGATGTTGATTAAGCACTTTGGGTCAGCGCCCCACTTAGAAGATGAAATCATCTTAATAATATTTAGCCGGACTGCACATTCTACTTTGAGGGATGTGATGTGTCGTTTCCATGAATGTTTGTGGTCAAATGTCATGCAAGGATTTTGCAAGTATTTGTTCTACGTAGATTATGGCCACCAAAATTGAGACTAACGTTGGCTTGCAAATCCTTTTTAGTCCTAGAGATAACTATGAATTCAGATTTTGTTATGCATATAATAAAACCTGAATTGTTTGTCCAGGTGTGGATGTTGTTCAAGGATTCTTGAATGATATGGTATTTCAACTGAATATTTTTTCCACTGCAAAGAAGAGTAATGCCGTTCTCAAAGAGGAAGATTTTTACTGGATGTTAAACCACGTTGGTGATATCATTTATAGTTACGAGGAATAAAAGTACACCCATTATGGAACCTTGGGGCAGACCGATCACCATTTCCATCGTGGAGATAATTTATCTTAGACACGCACTTGAAAATATCTGTGAACCAAGAAATTGATGGTGAACACCAAGATATTTCCTTTAAATTTCATATTTGAAGGAATGTCTGTAAGCCCATGTCTCAAGACCATTTCATAAGCCTTTTCAATGTACAGGGAAACCACAATTGTGCGATGTTTCTGTGCTAGAGCACCAGACAGTTCAGTATCTATATTGACAAGGTGACCACTTGTGGAACGAAACGGGCCAAAACCATTTTGGTAGGGATATTCATTTATTATTTTCCAAACGCCGTCTGAGGCGACTGCAGACCATTTTTATAAGAGTTTGCACAAAGTACAGGTTAACGAAATTGGACAATAATTGACAGCTCTGGACCGATCTTTGTTAGGTTTGGGAATAGGAACAACTATGGCTTCCCTCCATTGGTCAGGAAAGGTTTGAGTTTTCCATATGAAATTCAATAATTGAAACATAGTCAATTCTTCTTTCTGGAAGATTCATAAGGGGGCTGGTCCTGAAGCAGAATTTTTGCTTTTATTTAGTCAATAAAGAATGGTTGACTAAACTGGTCTTCATTATACTTAAGTGTAGGTTTAATATAATCCTCAGATACAATTGTACATGAGATCAGATTAGAAAAGGCTGGATCATAGTTGATGCTGCTTGAATTATTGGAGCGAGATGGCTCCGCGGTCACGGGTTAGGCTCGCATTCGTGAGGTAGTGGGTTCAACTCCCGTGGCCGGGCTTCCTGACCCATGACTTTTTGGGGGCCTTCCTCGGGTCGCTATGCGAATGCGGGGAAGAATAATTACATCCCCCGAATTTCCTGTCTTTTCATTCCACTTGGTTAACCATTTCATTCATCGTTCAACCAGTTGATTCCTACAGCTTCGCAAGGGTTAGCGAAGGCGTTAGGTGCAGCTTGGCAGGGATGATATGCGGGTAGGGGTGTATATGGAAGTGTTGGACCCTGCCGGTGTCCCTCTGGAAGACCTCTGAAGACCTATATAGGTGTTAAACTTGGGAAACCTTAGGGACCTATGTCAATGCCTGTACCGCTGGACTGAATCTGGCCGCCTAGTGTCTCCTCTCACCTCATCCTTCCTCCCGGGGTGCGTCCTTGGGTTCAATTAGTCTCGCTTCATTGCCGTATCTTTCCTTATCCTATTGGGATCTTGATATGCTACTAATTATGTTACACTTGGACTGCGAAAAATATCTTCAATGTCCACCTCAAGAAACAAAATCAAATTAAAGAATCCAATGCTGAGATCAAAAGCGGTACGAAAGAGTTGTTACCTTAGGGAATAGCTCTGTACAATGCTTGAGCAGATCCTCTCCTGAATAAAGAGGCACCGTTATGAGCTGGCTAGTAATGCTCTGTTCGAAAACTTCAACGGCACAGCATCAATCTAAACATGAAGCAAATCAATGTGCTGCTGTTTACTGGCACAAACAGTTAGAAACTCAGGGTGAGATTCTCAATTGTGCACAGTGTAAGCTAACTTCAAAATTACTATCTCTAAGACATTGGTAAAATGCCACTACGTACGAATTTCGTGTAATTTAGCGTAGTTATGGAATCCACCGGAAGATATGCCAATATTCCGTTATCAGAGACCATGAAAGTCGTGTCCAACATGTAAAATGAACAGGTATACGATGTACACAATGTGTGAATATGCTTTATTCCGAAACTTAACGAATTATATAATATATATAATGAGGAAATTTTGTTTCAAAAATAAGTGTGTAAATTGGGTTTTTCCCAAGCACAAAATATTCATTAATTATTGGAAATTAATTGCCCTTTCGCACCACCGTGTGTAGGACAAGGTTCGAAAAGGGATAGAATGAGACTAAAAATTCAATGCGATAGCCAGTTAAGCTATGAAGCTTGCAGCATAGTAAGTCGCCATTCGGATATGTTATGTCTAGGGCTCCGAGTTTTAAGTGCTAGAAACTTGGAAAATATTTATTTTTTATGTACTAAAAGTGTAAAAAAATATGTGCTAAAACAAACAAAATATTTGTAAGATCTGAATGGCCGAAGTAATATAAATGTGCGTGGTACTCACCAGACATTACTCTTGGAAGGGACCATCAAGTACTGTAGAGTTACAGTATACGACCACATGCTTCCTCAAATGTTCCATCCCGAAAGGTTGGCGAATGTCACGAAGAAATGTCTTGCACTTCAAAAATGATCGTTCCACATTACAAGAAGTAAGTCTAGCATCATTATTATAACATGGAATGTCACTCACACTCACAACAATGTCTTCATGTTGCCATCCAGCACATTTGAAAGTTCACAGACTATGTTAAATCCACTATTATTTTCGAGCACTTCCTTGCAGTTTCTTTTTACTTTCTCTGCTACGTATAGTAAGTATTCCACCCAAAAATTCGATGTCGGGATTTCACCGGAAGTATATGCTTTGATGCCCCTGAAATAAAAAAATCATTTGTAGAAAAAGGTTCGTGTATGTATGTGTGTGTGTGCGTGCGTGTGTGTTTGTGTGTGTGTGTGTGCGTGTGTGTGCGTTTGTGTGTGCGCGCGCGCGCACCCGTCTGTTAGGTTGTACGCAGCATAACTCAACGAAACGTCGCTTAAAAACCAAAGTTGGAATTTAAGTTTAACGTCTTTCAAGGATGCGACGCGAAGATTTTGAATAAAATTTCTCCACCCTAAACTACCCTTTACATGGGAAGTTGCTCGAAAATTTTGATTTTCTTGAAGATGGCTCTAGTGACTTTGAGTAAAATGACATGTTTAAGATATTTTTATAACAAATTAAACGTATATTTTGAACTTTCTGCCTAGAGCCCATGTAGTCCTATTTACTCTGAATGACGTTTGAATAACTCGAATACCTTAATAGATAGACCAAATCTTACTATACAAAAAATGTTGATCTCGCTAAAACACACAATCTATGTCCAAATAAATTTTTTGTAACGTGAATCATTTCGGAAATATTCCTTGTTATTTGTGTCAGTTTTGGAAAACTTACACTTCGACAAATGCAACATCATTGTTCAGTTTATTATATGTTAACCGTGCAAAGAACTTTAAAACATTTGACTATCGCTCAAAGCTTACTGCGTTCCCATATCCCGCTTCTACCTACAAGGAAATAAACAGTAAGATAATTTCTGCAAATGTTTATCTCAACCAACACGAAGAAGATATAGGAATATGAGTTTGTAGTACAAGAGTAGAGAAAGTCACGTCTGTGTAACACATCAGACTTTTAAGTTTTGTGCTGCAGGATCAAAAAGAACCTTTGAGTTCTTTTCCCCTTTCTCTCTACATCCTGAAGTACTTGAATTACTTCTCCCAAAGACATTCCTACTAATTCAAGTGTCTTTATGGAATCACAGAGGAAACAAGGATTTCTTAACACAGCGTCTTTTAAATTTCGCAGCATATTGTTGCGCTGCACTACTTTTCACTCCAGACATGTTTAATCCATTGTGAACTCAAAACAGGCGATATGTAATTTCCCATCACAACACAGCTATAGAACGCCGTATAAACTTTGCGGATTCACAAATGACTAATTGACTATACAGTTTAACAAGTATCGGTGTATATACTAGCCAGATTGTGAGGCGATAACTGTTGCAGTGCAGGAATTCCCTGTTCCTATCTTGCAGGCTCTTGTCACTTGAGTAAACAGGATGTTTATATTTTCTTCCAACTGAAAGGATACTATAGATAGCAAACATATCAGTTCTTACAGTAATGAATAACAAATTGTGACATCCAACCTGCGTAATTGAGCATTAAACAAGTGGATGGTGACTTGTTAAAAATAATTTGCTGCTGCTTTTATGTGATTTATGTGAAAATTATTATTAAAATGCTTCCTTTATGTGATTTTTGTATAATTTATGTGAATATCCCAAAGTATATATTTAAATAAAAAATCTGGAAATATGCATTTTTGTGTGCAATAGAACTTAGAATATTTGCTCCGGTGTGAATATCCGGGACATTAAACTTAGTTTAAGTTCATACTGGAACGCAAACAAAATATACATTTACCTAAAAATCCGAGCCCTTGTGTCAAATGTGGTTTACCGGGTAAATGCAAGTGAGTTAGCCAATTTAATGTCATGTCGGTACACTGGCCATGGCAGCTCAATGGTTAGAGTAGCCTGGTGGAGACCGTTAAGATCTGTGGTTCAAATCCCGGCTTGGCATTGAGTTTTCCAGTCTCATCCTACCCTTCTCCAACCTTGTCCTACACACGGTAGTGTGAAAAAACAATTAATCTCCATTGATTGAGCTTATAGTTGGTTAAACAATTAGGCCGAGACCGAAGTACTTAGAGCATAGTAAGTCACCATTAGGGCACGTTATCCTATGTGTATTTGCGGTTCACCGGGAAAATACGACTGAGTCGGAGAATTGTATGTCCTGTCGGCACGTTGGCCATGGTAGTCTAGTGCAGCCGGACGGAGTTCGGAACATCTGTAGTTCAAATCCCGTCTATGTCATTGTGTTTTTCAGTTTCATTCTACTCCTATTCATTAATTGTTTGGTAAATAAAAAGCTTAAACATATTTAATTTGTACGGAAAGGGTATCTTTATACACATAAGTTATAATGATTTCCCCATTTGAGGAGGCGAACTTCAATTTCAATTAAAAGTAATCCACTTGTCACAATCAAGGTCTTATATGACCTAGATACAAAATTCATACCCATGACAATTGAACAGTATAACACACACGTGCACTAAATCACTCTTGTAATAATAAAGCGAAATAGAATGCTGAGTGACAAACAGATGCAAATAAGATTAATTGTTCCAATAGAATTGTTTGAAATATATCACATAGATACCTGAAATAGCTTATACCCTATCCGGCCTTAAAGTATGTACGGATGTCAACATTACGCCGCAGTACAACTTTCAGCGCGAGTGAAATGGTGAAGCACGATTGAAAATAGTTCCTTTCTACATTGCGTATATTATCGCTTATTTGATACTTTCAAGTAATCAACGGGGTCAATAAATACCCTAATTCAACTTACAAAACATTTAAACATGAGCATAAATATTTTAATTCCATTTATTATCACGTGGTACTCGGTAATTCTCCGATTGCGTTGTTCCTGGAGTGAAGTATTACACTCGTATTACTAGTAAAGCACGTACAGCCAGTGTGGTGGAGTGTTCAGTTTATCAGAGTAGTTAGGGAAACATAAAAGCGGAAAGCCTCTAAGAAGTGGTGAAAAGACTATTGTATAAATGTGTTTAAGTTTTTCTTTCAAAGTTATGGCACTCTGGCTGTGAAAGACGTAACTTTTCTTTTTTTTTAAATTAACGTCCTCCAACGTTGTGTCATATCGGACGAATGAATGGAATGAAATGGGTGAAATGATGCTCAAATGAGCCCGAGGTCCATGGAGCTTTAAGTTACCCGACATTCGTCTTCTCAGAGTAGGGAAAACCTCGGAAAAAACCTTACCCGGATAACTTACCCTAAGCGAGATTCGAACTCGCGACCTCTTGAACGTGAGGCAGACACGCTAACCATCACGCTACCGAGGCGGGCTGAAAGACGTAACCAAATTGACGTCTGAAGCAACTGGTATTTCTATGTAGACTGTTTCAAATGGGAGAACGGCAATGAAACAAAAAGGAAGTGTAAAAGTCTCTAAAAAGAAAAGGGAAGGGCCATTTATTGTTTTAGGCAAAGTGGATGACTATTAAATGTTACTCCCTTTAGAATGCTTAGTTTCGTTTTAAACAACGGGCTTCCTATAATAGATAATGAGCAGTGAGCCACATTTTCTATATTTTAGGTAAACCACGTTCCACACTTTGTTGAAAGACATTGCATTTCAGTTTACAAAAAGAGAGAAAATTAATGCGATATTTGATCGGGAAGCTGTGGTGATGTAGAGACGTTACCTGTGATCTGAGGTGCCGCGGCTCAACCTGATCACTCAGGTTAACGTAGGCTTTTACTCACAAAAATTACAATTCATAACTTTTCTTAAACAACTTCTTTAATTAGTTATCTTAGTTTATTTAATAAATATGAGCCGCGTGTAATTCTAACCTCACACTGCTACAATGAAAGATTTGACGGTTGCGATAACATTCAGATGTAAACAGCTGTGCGCAGAGAACGTTAACACGTGCTTGTTGGCGGAGTGATACAATCGCAATGTTATGTTCGTACCCACTTTAAGCTTGGAGGGACTATAGCCATTAAGATAGTGGCAAGCCACCATAATACTGGTTTAATAAACAATTTACCATTATTATAATAACAGCAGCAACAACAACCACAACCACAACAACAACAACAACCATAATAATAATAATAATAATAATAATAATAATAATAATAATAATAATAATAATAATAATAATAATAATAATAATAATAATAATAATAATAATAATAATAATAATAATAATAATAATAATAATAATAATAATAATAATAATAATAATAATAATAATAATAATAACAATAACAATAACAATAACAATAATAATAATAATAATAATAATAATAATAATAATAATAATAATAACAACAACAATAACAATAACAATAACAACAACAATAATAATAATAATAATAATAATAATAATAATAATAATAATAATAATAATAATAATAATAATAATAATAATAATAATAATAATAATAATAATAATAATAATAATAATAATAATAATAATAATAATAATAATAATAATAATAATAATAATAATAATAATAATAATAATAATAATAATAATAATAATAATAATAATAATAATAATAATAATAATAATAATAATAATAATAATAATAATAATAATAATAATAATAATAATAACAATAACAATAACAATAACAACAACAATAACAACAATAACAACAACAATAACAACAACAATAACAATAATAATAATAATAATAATAATAATAATAATAATAATAATAATAATAATAATAATAATAACAATAACAATAATAATAATAATAATAATAATAATAATAATAATAATAATAATAATAATAATAATAATAATAATAATAATAATAATAATAATAATAATAATAATAATAATAATAATAATAATAATAATAATAATAATAATAATAATAATAATAATAATAATAATAATAATAATAATAATAATAATAATAATAATAATAATAATAATAATAATAATAATAATAATAATAATAATAATAATAATAATAATAATAATAATAATAATAATAATAATAATAATAATAATAATAATAATAATAATAATAATCATAATAAAGTTAAATTTGCTACAAAATACAGACAGCTATAGACAGAACAACATTTACCGCGGAACGTGTGAGGCTCATATTCTGGAGGTTCATGTTTCAAATTCCACCAGGATCGTCCCCCGTGACTGAGCCCTTCTCTAGGTTTTCCTCAGTATTCATAACTGGCAAAAGCCGGGGGAGGTGTCCTAAACTTAGGTCTGGAACGTTTCCCTTTGAAAATTTCTTTCATTTCATTTCTTTCTTTGCATGTGTCATCAGTGTAGTTTGTTAAACACTACAAAAAATGTGAAAAAACAAGACGAGGAAGCAAATTTCGAACGTTATCCATTGTGTAGTACAGGAAACAAGATGTTTAGCTTACATTTACTGTCAGTCATTTAAACTATGGGCCATTTTTCGTATAAATGAATGTAACGGCCAGCCATGATGATTAGCCAGTCTTTTGTTTTCTGTGCCAGGCTGTACAGAGGGCACCCTTTTCTGTAATTAAATCCATTTGGGGTTCTCTCCTATCTCTATTGATCTTCGCGACTCCACCGTGCCCTGCACACCCCGTACATGCGAGGGTGTGTGGGTGGGAAGGAGTTGGCTGCAAGAAGCGAAAACGCAGGTGAGAAAGAACAATTGAAAGTCAGTAGGCGAGCTACTCATCTGAGTTAGAGCTTTGGGACATGCAAACGAGTTCACAGAGCAGTGTCAGACTAACACAATGTGTAACTATCCGGGTCCGTGTCCATTTGGCTTATTTCTTTATTGCCTATATACATTGTTGGCTTAAAACCATTAGTATAACAATATTTAATAATGATTAAAGCTTTAATGGCCTGTGAATTATTAAGTCATTCTTTCTATGCTTTTCTGTTTATATAAGTAGCAGTTAAACGAGAGAATAAGCTACAAGACGTGCGTTCGATCTCTAAAAGCTGCAATGACAAGGATTAATTTTACATGTTCCAACCCCACTGTAGGCTCAGTCCATTCCCTTCCATGTTTTGACTGTACAATGGCGTAATTAACCCTTCTCTGTATTGCGCTGTAATTGGTTAGCGTACACTTTCAACTATTTTAGGTGGCGGTAGTATGGGTACAGCCTTTTAGGATTCCCCATAGTATGTAGGCATATGGAATGAGGACACGAGCTGCAATAGGCATATAGAAAAGTCACAAGGCATACCCTAAGTAGGCCTATGGGAGAATTAGCTCAAAGGCTTTGGAATGAGAAGCGAGTGAAGCTTGTAATTAATTTGTGTAGTGGAAAGAGGTGTGCATAATGCATACGAATTCGCACTATACCTATCCTTAATAGAAATTCATTAATCATATATGATATATCTCGTCATGATTACATTAGATTAATCTAATTAATTTCGACAGTTGAAAAAAATAAACATTAGAATTATGTGATCATGCCCTATACCAATGTTTACTGTAATTTTGTTAAAGCTAACTGATTGCTTAAAGAATATGGTCTCTGTCCTATCGGCCTCACGCAAACCAGCCTAAAAGGCTTATTGTGCAATTAACTTTGAAGAGCCGCGTTTACTGTTTCCCAAAACCCACTCCCTAAATGTTTTGCAGTATTTTGGTTTCAATGATATTATTCTTTCATTATTCTTTTTCTGATTATAGGGAGGATAAGACTATTTCTCACTAGAAATGTGCAATCAAATCAAATGACCGAGGCAGTTTCCATATTCTGTCCACAAACGGGCTCATCTTTATAGCTCCACTTTGGGTAGATGTTTCCTCGTTTGGCCATGTTCGAAGTTTAGCTAAACTACTTTCCTTATTCTACATGTTTCAGTTTTAGGAGAATTAGGAAAAGGGCATTGCTTGGACAGAAGACCAGTCTTCAGTTATAGGAGAATTTGGAAAAGGGCATTGCTTGGACAGAAGACCAGTCTTCAGTTTTAGGAGAATTAGGAAAAGGGCATTACTTGGACAGAAGACCAGTGTTCAGTTATAAGAGAATTTGGAAAAGGGCATTGCTTGGACAGAAAACCAGTCTTCACTTATAGGAGAATTTGGAAAAAGGCATTGCTTGGACAGAAGACCAGTCTTCAGTTATAGGAGAATTAGGAAAAGGGCATTGCTTGGACAGAAGACCAGTGTTCAGTTATAGCAGAATTAGGAAAAGGGCATTGCTTGGACAGAAGACCAGTCTTCAGTTATAGGAGAATTTGGAAAAGGGCATTGCTTGGGCGGAAGACAAGCTTTCAGCCTTAGGAGCGTTAGGAAAAGGGCATTGCTTGGACGGAAGACCAGCATTTAGCTTTAGGAGAGTTAGGAAAAGGCCATTGCTTGGACGGAAGACAAGTTTTCAGCTTTAAGAGAGTTAGGAAGAGGGCATTGCTTGGACGGAAGAGCAGTTTTCAGCTATAGGAGTGTTAGGAGAAGGGCATTGCTTGGACGGAAGACCGGTTTTCCGTTTTAGGAGTGTTACGAAAGGGGCAGTGCTTGGACGGAAGACCAGTTTTCAGTTTTAGGAGTGTTAGGAAAAGGACATTGATTGGACAGAAGACCAGTTTTCAGCTATAGGTGTGTTAGGAAAATAGCAATGCTTGGACGGAAGACCAGTTTTCAGCTATAGTAGTGTTGGGAAAAGGGCATTGCTTGGACGGAAGACCAGTTTTCAGCTTTAGGAGAGTTAGCAAAAGGACATTGCTTGGACAGAAGACCTCTTTTGAGCTTTGAGAGTGTTAGTGGAAGGGCATTGCCTGAACGGAAGACCGGGTTTCCGTCTTAGGAGAGTTAGGAAAAGGTCATTGCTTGGACAGAATACCAGTTTTCAGCTTTAGGAGTGTTAGGAAAAGGCCATTTCTTGGACAGAAGACAAGTTATCAGGTTTAAGAGTGTTAGAAAAGGGTCATTGCTTCGACAGAAGACCAGTTTTAAGCTCTAGGAGAGTTAGCAAAAGGCCATTGCTTAGACAGAAGACCAGTTTTCAGCTTTAGGAGTATTCGGAGAAGGGCATTGCTTGGACGGAAGACCAGTTTTCAACATTAGCAGAGTTAGGAAAATGGCATTCCTGGAACGGAAGACCGGTTTTGAGCTTTATGAGTGTTAGGAAAAGGGCATTGCTTGGACAGAAGACGAGTTTTCTGCTTTAGGTGTGTCAGAAGAAGGGCGTTGCTTTTGTAGAAGACCGGTTTTCCGTTTGAGGAGTGTTAGGAAAAGGGTAGTGCTTGGACGGAAGACCAGTTTTCAGTTATAGGGGTGTTAGGAGAAGGGCATTGCTTAGACGGAAGACCAGTTTTCACTTTTAGGGGTGTTAGGAGAATGGCATTGCTTGGACGAAAGACCAAATTTGAGCTTTAGAAGACTTAGGAAAAGGGCATTGGTTGGAAGGAAAACCGGTATTCCGTATTAGGAGAGCTAGGAAAAGGTCATTGATGGACGGAAGACCAGTTTTCAGCTTTAGGAATGTTAGGAGAAGGGCATTGCTTGGACGGAAGACCAGTTTTCCGTTTTAGGAGTGTTAGGAAAAGGTATTGCCTTGGCGGAAGACTAGCTCTCAGTTTTAGGAGAGATAGGAAAACGGCATTGTTTGGACGGAAGACCAGCTTTCAGCTATGCGAGAGATAGGAAAAGGCCATTGCTTGGACGGAGGACCAGTTTTCAGCTTCAGGAGAGTTGGAAAAAGGACATTGCTTGTACGGAAGACCAGTTTTCAGCTCTAGGAGAGTTAGCAGAAGACCAGTTTTCAGCTTTAGGAGTATTAGGAGGAGGGCATTGCTTGGACGGAAGACCAGTTTTCAGCATTAGGCGAGTTAGGAAAAGGGCATTTCTGGAAGAAGAGACCACTTTTCAGCTTTAGGATTGTTAGGAAAAGGGCATTGCTTGGACAGAAGACCAGTTTTCTGCTTTCGGAGTGTTAGAAGAAGGGCGTTGCTTGGGTAGAAGACCGGTTTTCAGTTTTAGGGGTGTTAGGAAAAGCGCATTGCTTAGACCGAAGACCAGTTTTCACCTTCAGGAGTGCTAGGAGAACGGCATTGCTTGGACGTGAGACCAGTTTTAAGCTTTAGAAGAGCTAGGAAAAGGTCATTGATGGACGGAAGACCAGTTTTCAGCTTTAGGAATTTTAGGAGGAGGGCATTGCTGATACGGAAGTCCAGTTTTCCGTTTTAGGAGTGTTAGGAAAAGGATATTGCCTTGGCGGAAGACTAGTTTTCAGTTTTAGGAGAGATATGAAAACGGCATTGTTTGGACGGAAGACCAGCCTTCAGCTTTAGGAGAGTTAGGAAAAGAGCATATCTTGGACAGAAGACCAGTTTTCAGCTTTAGGAGTGTCACGAGAAGTGCATTGCTTGGACAGAAGACCGCTTTTCCGTTTTAGGAGAGTTAGGAAAAGTTCATTTCTTGGACGGAAGACCAGTATTCAGCTTTAGGAGTGTTAGAAAATGGGCATTCCTTGGACAGAAGACCAGTTTTGAGCTTTGGGAATGTTAGGAATTGGGCATTGCTTGGACGGAAGGCCAGTTTTCAGCTCCAGGAGTGTTAGGAAAAGGGCATTTGTTGGACAGAAGACCAGTTTTCAGTTTTAGGAGAGTAAGGAAGAGGGCATTGCTTGGGCAGAAGACCCGTTTTCAGCTTTTGGAGTGTAAGGAGAAGGGCATTGCTCGGACGGAAGACCAGTTTTCAACATTAGGAGAGTTAGGAAAATGGCATTTCTGGAACGGAAGACCAGTTTTGAGCTTTATGAGTGTTAGGAAAAGGGCATTGCTTGGACAGAAGACGAGTTTTCTGCTTTAGGTGTGTCAGAAGAAGGGCGTTGCTTTTGTAGAAGACCGGTTTTCCGTTTTAGGAGTGTTAGGAAAAGGGTAGTGCTTGGACGGAAGACCAGTTTTCAGTTATAGGGGTGTTAGGAAAAGGGTATTGCTTGGACGGAAGATCAGTTTTTACTTTTAGGAGTGTTAGGAGAATGGCATTGCTTGGACAAAAGACCAAATTTGAGCTTTAGAAGAGTTAGGAAAAGGGCATTGGTTGGAAGGAAGACCGGTATTCCGTTTTTGGAGCGCTAGGAAAAGGTCATTGATGGACGCAAGACCAGTTTTCAGCTTTAGGAATGTTAGGAGAAGGGCATTGCTTGGACGGAAGACCAGTTTTCCGTTTTAGGAGTGTTAGGAAAAGGTATTGCCTTGGCGGAAGACTAGCTCTGAGTTTTAGGAGAGATAGGAAAACGGCATTGTTTGGACGGAAGACCAGCTTTCAGCTGTGGGAGAGTTAGGAAAAGGCCATTGCTTGGACGGAGAACCAGTTTTCAGCTTTAGGAGAGTTGGAAAAAGGACATTGCTTGTACGGAAGACCAGTTTTCAGCTCTAGGAGAGTTAGCAAAAGGCCATTGCTTAGCAGAAGACCAGTTTTCAGCTTTTGGAGTATTAGGAGGAGGGCATTGCTTGGACGGAAGACCAGTTTTCAGCATTAGGAGAGTTAGGAAAGGGGCATTTCTGGAACAGAAGACCACTTTTCAGCTTTAGGAGTGTTAGGAAAAGGGCATTGCTTGGACAGAAGACCAGTTTTCTGCCTTCGGAGTGTTAGAAGAAGGGCGTTGCTTGGGTAGAAGACCGGTTTTCAGTTTTAGGGGTGTTAGGAAAAGCATATTGCTTAGACCGAAGACCAGTTTTCACCTTCAGGAGTGTTAGGAGAACGGCATTGCTTGGACGTAAGACCAGTTTTAAGCTTTAGAAGAGCTAGGAAAAGGTCATTGATGGACGGAAGACCAGTTTTCAGCTTTAGGAATTTTAGGAGAATGGCATTGCTTATAAGGAAGACCAGTTTTCCGTTTTAGGAGTGTTAGGAAAAGGATATTGCCTGGCGGAAGACTAGTTTTCAGTTTTAGGAGAGTTAGGAAAACGGCATTGTTTGGACGGAAGACCAGCTTTCAGCTTTAGGAGTGTTAGGAAAAGGACGTTGCTTGGACAGAAGACCAGTTTTCAGCTTTAGGAGGGTTAGGAAAAGGGCAGTGCTAGGACGGAAGACCAGTATTAAGCTTTACGAGAGTTAGGAAGAGGGCATTACTTGGACGGAAGACCAATTTTCAGCTCTAGGAGTGTAAGAAAAGGTCATTGCTTTGGCGGAAGATCAGTTTTCAGCTTTAGGAGAGTTAGGAAAAGGGCATTTCTTGGACGGAAGACCAGTATTCAGCTTTAGGAGTGTTAGAAAATGGGCATTCCTTGGACAGAAGACCAGTTTTGAGGTTTGGGAATGGTAGGAAGAGGGCATTGCTTGGACGGAAGGCCAGTTTTCAGCTCCAGGAGTGTTAGGAGAAGGGCATTGCTTGGACAGAAGACCAGTTTTCAGTTTTAGGAGTGTAAGGAAGAGGGCATTGCTTGGGCAGAAGACCCGTTTTCAGCTTTTGGAGTGTAAGGAGAAGGGCATTGCTTGGACAGAAGAGCAGTTTTCAGTTTCAGGAGAGTAAGGAAGAGGTCATTGCTTGGGCAGATGACCCGCTTTCAGCTTTTGGAGTGTAAGGAGAAGGGCATTGCTTGGACAGAAGAGCAGTTTTCAGTTTCAGGAGAGTAAGGAAGAGGTCATTGCTTGGGCAGATGACCCGCTTTCAGCTTTTGGAGTGTAAGGAGAAGGGCATTGCGCGGCGGTGCCAACTCACATCACAAAATCACACTCTCACATGGAAGACATTCCCCAAACATCGAAATGTCAGTTATAAATATTGCACCACTTCATGCTTCCGATACTTAATTTTCATGGATATGTGTTTGGTGTATTCCACTCGCCGTTATGTTAAGGAATTTGGTGGACCACTGTCCAAGGCGCGCCTAAAGCATTAGCCAATCATAGTGAGAAGAACGCCGAGGAACGCAGTTTGGTATGGTTACCAACATGCAAAGAAGCTTAGAAACAACAAGGACAGTTAGACGATCCCCAGAACACCAAGCATTGTTCATCATTTGGGGGAAAACAATGGAAAATGAAACAAGTTCGTATGTTACTAATTTTAATTTTCGAGCACCATATGATATTTGCAGTTCAAATACTTAGTTATGCGAACATTAATTGCAATATAAACTTCTACTCTAGAAGTAATCGACCATTTGAGAAGGAGAAAGAAACACACACACACACACACACACACACACACACACACACACACACACACACACACACACACACACACACACAGAGAGAGAGTGAATCGCTCAGCGCCATGCTCAAGTTTACAATAAAGTGGCATCTTCGCCCATGAAGTGTGCTTCACGGCACAGGAAAAGCACAAGATATAATTACGCTCAGAGTTCAGATGAAGGGGAGATTATTTTAGCACAGAGGGAAAATACGATTAATAACAGTGTAACGCTTTATTATAGACGTACCATTTCGAAGTTTAATAACAAGGAACAAAGCCAGCTAGAACCGTAGTAAACGTTGGCATAAGGCATGGGTACCTCAAAAGTAAATGTTAGAGAAGAACGTGATATCTGTCATAACTTGTTAACTTAGGAAACACTCTGCTCATTAGGAATGTGACTCACAACCACATCCCACGTTCCCATGCGATAGTGGTGCGATCATGGTGGTGACACATACATAATATGTAGGTAAGTGATGTCTTGGCGTTAACGAACATTGTTCCTGTCAGTTCAAACTTATGGATTTCTTGGAGAATTGCTTTAAACGTATGCGGGAGCTTTAGTGTGCTGGAAGAGCAACTATAACAATGTTGAAACTAATCGAAGTATTAGTGTTGAGGTTATTGAGATTCTCAACAAGTAATGAGGCAAATTGGTAGTTCATGATCACTATGCACACAAGATGAAGAGAAGAAACCTTGATCAATTTTGAAATACAATAAAACCATCACCTGGTGACCGAGCGGAATGGTTCAGGTGGTGGTAATCGGTGGTCGGCATTAGGGAGGTTGCGAGTTCAATCCTCGTGGCCGACCTTCCTGACTCATGGATTTTTTAAGGTTTCCCCGGGTCGTCAAGTGAATGCTGGGAAGGATTTCCACATCCGAATTTCCTGTCCCTCCACTAAATATTTAGAAATTTCATTCTATTATGATTGTGTAGAATGAATTGTTATTGTTTAGTACTATTTGTATCTTTGAGAGATGTTATAATCTGAAATGTGAAATGTTATAATCTGTGTTTTTATCTCTTTTTTCTTCTTTTCTTCCTTTTCCTTTGTGTTATATGAAATAAAATTTGTTAAATATTTTTCGTCATATTTTATAATTTGTTATAGGTATACCTATACCTATATACCTATACCTATATACCTATATACCTATACCTATATACCTATACCTATATTATTTTAAATTCTATTTGTATTTTTATTTTATAATTTTATCTGTAAAGTATGCTGTGTGTATACATGTGTAGAATAAATAAATGTTAAAAATCTGGCATTTTAGCCCTGGTTTAAATAATTAGGTGCCAGGGTTATTATACAGATTTTTATTTTATTTTATACTAATTTATGTTGTCCCTCCACTTCGTTTCATTAATAATTTCATTTCACCCTTCGTCCCGTTAGGTTTCTTTCAGGGTTGGAAGTGTCAGCGAACGTCGCGGTAGCAGCACGGCAGGAGGATCAAATACGCTCTGGAAATCTCATCCCCCGGGTTAAAAGGCGAGCCTACTGGGATGGTACACCCATAGAGTAAATGACTGAGCGCATTAGGAGAGCGGAACATTTTCAACTTTCACGTTGAGATGCAGCACGGTTTACACAAGTCGATATTCCACCATGCAGCAGAGTTTCTTTACAGTTTCTGATCCATATGCTATCGTCTATCGGATACCCAAATAGGTTGTCTCTTGAATCATCACTGGAATTTGTATTTGCGAGTATGTAGGTATATAAATGCGAGTGGTGATTCAACACACAGTCTATTTGTGTGTCCGACAGACGATGGATCAAAGGCTATAAATAAATTCAGCTGCATGTTGGAATATCGACTTGCTTTGCCACAAGATGAACTTAAAGATATTCTGCTCTCCTAATGCGCTCAATCTTCTTTTCCATGGCTGTACAAGCCCGAGGGGGAAGGTAGACGGCTTCCGAGTCCCACCCCTTGGGAGTACGAACCCGAAGGAGTGGGAGAGAAACCGGGCTGAGCTAGCCTCCGCCAGGGTGCTTCTAACTGGGAAAATGTAAGCACCATGCCCTCTGCTCTGTCGTGACAACGTTCTGGCCGCGCTTCGCATCCATTCACCTCATCCATCTTCCCGGAGGGGTGCCCCATCAGGAGCATAAGCACAAAGAATGGCCTTTGGCCGAGGTACCAAGTCCCCCTCCGCAAGTTTTCATTGGGCCATTGAGTCATCACCTTGATAGAAATGCACCATTGGAGGGTTGTTAACCTATACTCCCTTTAGTTACTGAAGTTTCAAGTACATAGGTTTTAAGAAAGTAGTTGTTCAAAATCCATCGGTTCCCAATGGAATAGCTTGTGATTGTGGGGATATTTATAGCCAACTTTGTTACAGTTTTACAGTATTTAATGCATTTTAACTTTAGGAATGGGTAAGAATGGAATTTTAGAATATATCGTAATGATATTCGTAAATTGACTAAGGCAAAGTGCCAATCTAGGTGACGAAGGACGCTAAACCGCGACCTGGTGAAGAGGCGATCCCTGGAAAATCCCACAAGGATTGCCCTCCCTCAATTAGATGTTTGGCACATCTTCCTCAATCTCGTAAATTGCAAATGCCGGGTAGATGCTCCAAACGTAAGTGTGGACAAATGGTAACGTGTGAGGCTCGCATTCGGGAGCTCTCGAGTACGATTCCCGGCGGTCCGGTCGGTTCATCTAATCACGTTTTTTTGTGGTTTTCCCGGTTCAGTAGCCGAATACTGGGGCGATTTATTTTCTACCGCGAATGCTCTATCTCCATAACTTCCTTTCATCTGTTTCGCTGTTTAAGGACCAAGCGACGGCATTCAATATGTTGTGCCAGGACGGCGATCGTGCGCTTTGGAAATATTTCTATCTGACGTTCGATTGGACCGATAAGGAACCCTCCCAGGTACAGAGTCGTGTCTCTAGGACTCCCCGAGTCCCTAAAGGTTCTAAATTGTTTTTAGAAACCACTGAAGAGTAATGTTACGAGAGACTGATAAGTTGCAGGTTTTAGAACGGAGGACGAAATAGCGTTAGGAGAAAATTTGTTAAATGAGCGGTAAACTGACAGAGCTTTCTCGTTTTCCCCCAATATTATTGAAAAATTAAAACGAAAATAGTTTCATCCCTCACAAGACCTCATACACTACCTTTCTGAACATGGTCTATACCCTAAATACTTACCTAGGTTTGGTCAATCGATAATAAACATATGTGCATGTAGTAATATGGCTACCCCTGAACATTCCCTCTGGGAGTGTCCTTATATGTATATTTCACCTAGGAAACACATACAAAAAAATTATTACAAAGAAAGACTTTATATCAAATATTAAGGAATAAGGGGTTATGGTAGTAGTTATATACATTAACCGAAACATATTCAAAATTTGAATACAAGGAATTTCATTAACGTTTATTAATTTGTTTTCAGATTTAAATTTAGGATTATATTCTATATTGGGGACTTAACAACTAAGATTAAGTATGATAATTCTAATTTTTGTTCTAGCCCTCATTTTAATTTATTGTGTCTGTTTTAATTATTGCATACATGAAAATATAAGGAAAACTTACAATAATAAACAGATTTTTGTTTCCTCAGATAGCCAGCCTGCACTTAAGGCTCTAAGCAGCCACAAGGTCACATCAGGACTGGTTTCAAATTATCTAAGCATGACCACAGGCCGGGCAGAGCTGAATGACGTTCAACTCATCTGGGTACCAGGCCATAGTGGCATTGAGGGAGACGAAAAAGCTCATGAACTAGCACACACGGAGCAGTTTCCAAATTTACTGGACCAGAGCCGGCTGTAGGAACATATCGACGTTTGGTAAGACAAGCTTTAAGAACTGATCCAAAGAAGAAGATTATAAAACCTGGCTCAAAACTCCAGGAAATAGACATGGTAAACTATTTATTAAAAAAACATGTAAGGAAAAAGCAGAAAGCTTACTCAAATGTAATAGACTTCAGTCAAGAGCAATTACTGCCTTTCTCACAGGACACACTCCTGTGAAAAAGCATTTTAACATAATCGGACTATTTCAGGGTAAGTTAGATTGCAGACTGTGAAAGAAAGAAATTCAAACAGCAGATACATTACTTTTGGGAAAATGTGCTTACAGCCAGAAGAATTTGAGACTATACCAGTTCTAAGACTGTACTCCTTAATAAGGGTTTGGTTTAATGAACGGATGTAAAATGATAAAAGGAGTCAATAACCCACGGCTGAAGGGGGACCAGAGAAATTACAGAAATCTCTCTCTCTCTCTCTCCCTCTCTCTCTCTCTCTCTCTCTCTCTCTCTGTTTCCTTCACAAATACCGATTACTTCTAGAGTAGAAGTTTATATTGCAATTAATGTTCGCATAACTAAGTATTTGAACTGCAAATATCGTATGGTGCTCGAAAATTAAAATTAGTAACATACGAACTTGTTTCATTTTACATTGTTTTCCCCCAAATGATGAACAATGCTTGGTGTTCTGGGGATCGTCTAACTGTCCTTGTTGTTTCTAAGCTTCTTTGCATGTTGGTAACCATACCAAACTGCGTTCCTCGGCGTTCTTCGCACTATGATTGGCTAATGCTTTAGGCGCGCCTTGGACAGTGGTCCACCAAATTCCTTAACATATCGGCGAGTGGAATACACCAAACACATATCCATGAAAATTAAGTATCGGAAGCATGAAGTGGTGCAATATTAATAACTGACATTTCGATGTTTGGGGAATGTCTTCCATGTGAGAGTGTGATTTTGTGATGTGAGTTGGCACCGCCGCGCCGCGCCGAGCCGAGCCGAGCCGAGCCGAGCCGAGCCGAGCCGTCGTCCTGCTGGTGCCTTCTTTCCCTTTGTCATTCAACATTAATGGAGTAAATATCTGTGTTAACAGACCCAAAGGAGCACAAACTTATATGGGCTTATGAATCCAAATATCCAAGAGTTAAATTTGCTTAAGCCGGGGGGGGGGGGGGGGTTGGGAAATTGGAGGAGAAAGATATATCCGCAGATTTCCGTTGGTTTCGCTATCATCCAAATGGTTCTTATTCTATTAGAACAGTATCAAGTAAAGCACGAGACTGAAAGGAAGGAACTGGAAATGCCAACGGTATGCCTACCTTAAGCTAACTGTACGGGGTCCCTACACTTCTGAAACTAGGTAACTGGATCTTAGTTTTATCATTGATAGGGTGTTGTTTATTGTCGGCAATTCTTCTTTAAGGAAAAATCTCTATACATTCATACAACAAGGTATTTTTAACAAAATCGCTCTATCTGCCGAGTACAGGTATTTTAATACAACATTACATTTGGATGCAACACTTGTGATGTTTGGATTCAGACGAGGCCACTACATTTGCCGTTAGTAGCAATTGCATACGGTCGCTCTAAACTGAAGCGTTTTGTACTGCCCGTGAATAACAGATCTTAATGTAATGAGGTTTTTTTCTAAATTAGCTGAGGCGCTAAACCACGCCGTACTTGTAGGTGTCACATTGATGTATCACGTTTACAGACTAGACGTAACCCCCTACTTCTTTAAAATATCTGTGCATCAATATATGAGTAGTCAATACGATTATGTAAGTTTCTGTAAACAGTATAATTTCCTTGTGTTTCCTCGAATATATTGCGACAAACTTCAATTTTAAGCAGAGGCACCTGTAAGAGTGCTAAATTCCAAATGTTTCAATTTAAAGAGCCGAATTTTCTAGAAACGCATCGCATTTGCACACAAATACCTACACGTATCAAATTTGAAGTTACCATTTTTAGGAAAAATATTTGTGAATTTTAGATTGTAAACTTCCATGAAATTCAAGCTAGGATCCACTACCAACACATTAACACATTGAGTTGAAATTGTGCTGCTACACTTAAGCCGATTGTTTACATAATGTACAGTAGCCTCTTTTCAAATAGCTTTTTAGCATTCAATCTTCGTTTTTGATTATAAATGTTTGTCCCTTTTATTACATAAATTTCAAGTTTATATCTTTGCAGCGAATAAAATATGAAGTGCACAGTAGACGTCCAACACCAGTTTGTTCATTTTTGTTCATTGACTTCTTAGCCAACCGTGGTAAAATGTGCGGTCTGATTGGTTAAAAACTGTGGCGAGTTTACTTTCTATATGTTAAACAAGATGAAAATTCTTAAATAAGGAAAGATTAAATATTAAAAGTTCTAAATTTATGCTGACCAAAATTTGTAATATAAAACTACCTATATTCACATGGTGTTCCCTCAGTTCCGTGTTTCTTAGCTTTAGCATCAGCTTTTCCCGTTTGCAGTGCATTTCGAACGGGTTTGAATCCCTTATTGGGGCTCAAGTACTTCACAGTAACAGATGTATGTCTCTCTTCATATCAATTTTTCTTCCTGAAACACTTAAATGAACCATAGTAACTTTAAATTGCAACAAGATATTAGCCTCACTCCCCACATTAAACTCGCATATCGTCCTTATGAATGTGCTGCACAGTGGGAAACCCACTCACTTCTCCAACTCCTTTCCTTTTTTTCAATTACCGTCGACCAACGTAACGTCATATCGGACGGTGAATGAATGAAACGGGTGAAATGATGCTCTATTGAGCCCGAGGTCCATGGAGCTTTAAGTTACCCGACATTCGTCTTCTCAGGATAAGGGAAAACCTCGGTAAAACACCTTACCCGGATAACTTACCCTAAGCGAGATTCGAACTGGCGACCTCTTAAACGTGAGGCAGACAAGCTAACCATCACACCACCGAGGCGGCCCCGAACTCCCTTCCCAATATCTAGTTAAGTATATAGAGTGTCCCAGAACTAGACCGACAAACTGTGGAAGCTGATAGATAGGTAACATTATTTTAAACACTGTCTTTTAAGGAAAGTCTTTGACTGCGGTGCTTCGTTTAAGTACTAGACGAGTTACTGTCACAGATTACTGCCTCCCACCCAGTTTAGGTATTCACGGCAAATTCAACAATGAAAATTAGTATTGCATTTATCTTAGTAAGGCACACAATCTTAATCCAAGAAACAAACATAGAACACATAAGCAAAACACAAACTGTTTACAGTTAATTACAGGTTTACTATTCAAAGTTAGACCGACAAACTTTAAAACCAGAGAAATGGCTGGTGTCTTTGCGAGAGTACGGTAGAAGAGGGCACGCCAATGCACTTTTTGTGTTAATCGTAATGGGCGTGTGTTCCATCATTTACTTTGAATAGTAAAGCTGTGATTAACTGTGAACAATGAGATGTTTGTGTTTTGCTTATGTGTTCTGTGCTTGTTTCTTGGATTAAGATTGTGTGCTTTACTAGGATAAATGCAACACTAATTTGCATGGTTTATTTTGCGGTAAATACTTAAACTCAGGCATCGGCAAACATGTACTCAATGAGGTATCAGTATGACGTCTCAACGTGCAACCCGCAATGCACATGACGTAATGTAGAACAGGGGATGGCATTGACCTTCGTTCAGAGTCAGTGCTGGACTCGCTCGCTACAGAGTACAATAAGGAATAGTACACATACTTGAATCCAGCTATTTTGCTCTACGATACTTTAGATAGGCCTAGATATTTGAGCATATTTAAATTCACTTCTATTTGCAATGTACCTACCATGAAAATCTAGTGATATATCACAAGTAGCTATTCTCAGTATAGCAGGCAAATTATCATCTGTTAATCGCGATACAAGAGTTTTTTAGATTCAGGTTTTTTCTTCTACACATTTCTTAAATGCTTGAAATAATTCAGTCCCTGTTGTATGTTCCCTAAGTGGAATAAATTCAAGCATATATTCTTGTATCGAGGGGTTGTTAGTAACTCCACGAGTGAAAATTACCAGTTGTGCTGTGTCAACGTTGTCAGTGCTTTCATCCAACGCGAGAGAAACGGCTATACATTCATGGACCTCGGTTTGTAGTCTTTTTTTGGCTATTTCTGATATTTTATGTATCCTTCTCTGTATGGTTTGTGGTGATAATGCAATATTACTAAAAATATCATATTATTCAGGGTAAATTATGTTGGCAACTTTGCTCTCACATTTTTTATGAAATCTCCATCACTAAAACACCTTATTGACTGAGCAATCTCCAAAGCAACAGCATAGCTGGTGTGAAGTTGTCTATGAGTTATAATATTTGAATTAATATTAGGTGTATTATCTGAATATTGCTCTTTGAGCTGTTGGAGTTGGTTAGTCCAATCTAGACCTGGGGAAAAAAAAAAGATGAATAAAGGACAGTACGTCAGTGTTATGTTACTTTAAATCGTAGTGTAAATTTATGAATACATGCTTGTCTATAATTTTATGGTGATCTTATGACATGTATCATAATACCGCTAGATGTTCCATTGATGAGTGCCTTTTTGAACTTTAGAGCAGAACAAACACCTTACGTTCCTTACATGATGAGAGAAGAAATAATCAAAGTGCTATTCTAGATATCAAATTTAAAAGACCAGGAATAATTAGATGCACTCTAATTCTATGAATATACTAAGACTTTAAGTTAAACAAACTAATATCCTTCAAAGTTATAAATAAAGAAGTTTATCTAATTACAGTTTGACAGACATGTTTAGAAGTGCAGGTAAATACGACAGGACAGTTCGCCCGTGATCGGAGTGTATGCAGTGCCAGTTAAGGCTGCGAGGGAGGGGGAGACAGAGTAAGCGCTGCCCCTGACACGTCATAGTTGCGAGGCTTCATTGAGTACATGTTTGCCGATGCCTGCTTAAACTGGGTGGGAGGCAGTAATCTATGCCAATAACCCGTCTAGCGCTTAAACGAAGCACTGCAGAAAAAACGTCTCATAACAAAAGGTGTCTAAAGTAATATTATCTATCAGGTCCCAAAGTTTGTCGGTCATATTTTGGGACACCTGTATTTTGGGTGTCCCCCCCCCCCAAAAAAAAAAAAAAAACACACACACGCCGACAATGCTTAGTATGTTGTACGGAATGGCAAACTGATCGGTATTCAAATAGGAACTTCTGTCCGGAAGTGCACAGTGTGGACACTGGATAACGTCAAAGTTTGAGAGCTAACGGTTGTGACATTTGTTAACATTCGTGTTGGTATCTTAACACGAAAGGTATGCAACCGTTCAGCCATCTGCGTACTGGGAAGAACGACCTGAACATTCCTACATATGCAGTAAATTCCTCCGTAGAGTCCTTGTTGCACATCCTACTGCGTTACTTGTGTAGTTTCCAGTACAGTAACGCTTTTAAAAGCGGTGAGACACGTACCAGTACACATCTGCGGAAATGGCCGACATGAGCTAAATCACACTTTGATGTAAATGTGCAGAATCCCCTCAATATCGCACATTCAAATCGATGGAGTGGTAGAGTAGGACACGGTCGCCAGATCTGACACTTCTCGACTATTTTCTTTGGAGTTGTATGAAGAGTATGGTGTATGACACTCGTGTAACATCAGCACAGGACCTTATGGCTCGAATTCACGGAGCGATTGAAGATCTTCAAAGACAACCGTACGTATTAGCTCATGCGCACCACGGATATAAGCTCTGCAATGACGTAGGAGCTGCACAGTTGAGGCCCGTTTGTAATATAGAGAGCTCGATGTTGGGTTTACTGACGAAATACCATCTCACACTTCGATGCACTACAGCGTCCAAACCATGCATTTCCGGACAGGGATTCCTGTTTGAAAGCTGATCAGTTTGCCGTCCCGCACACCATACTAAGCGTTGTCGGTGTTTTTTTATGGGGGACACCTGTATATTACTGGAAACTCAACTTTCCATCTGTTCACATAAATTTATGTGGGGCGTTTTCACCATATTATGCTGTTTAACCTTAGGTTAGCATTTCTAAGTTTTTGCCCTAGAACATTTTTGAAGGGCTTCGTCAGAAACTAATCTTGCATAAATAGGTAAAATGTTTGCCACCAAATCCAGAGAGAGGATACTTTTCGTAATTGTGTTCTATGATAGTGGTGATTCATTGTTTTGCAACCGTTCGGATGTGAAAACACCATGACTGTTCTCTATCTGGGCATTTTTTGTGCTTTTAATTTCTGGCAGTGGCGTTAAAATTGCATACAGTTGCATACCCAGCTTGTTTCATATCAGTTACAGTAGGTACAATGTCCTTAACTGCACTTTGATAATGACTCCACAACTTAGTAATAGTTTTTTCATTGAAAAAACCTACATGAACATACTAACGTGTCTCCTATTACTTGTTCGCCAAATTTCTTATCCCACTTGCCAATTGATTGGAGCTAAACGATGATTAAGGTACTCTTCCTTACCGATTCTGCAGTCCAGTCAATATTCTGCAATCTGTTCTAAGTGTTCATGAGTTTTGGGATGTTCATCGGATAACATGGTTGTATATCTTACTCAGCTTAAAAGGAAACTAGTTCAGTAGCAGCAATCCGGTCTCATCCACACACAGTAATTGTTATAGAACTCAAAGTAAACAGTAGCGGTTTGTTTTGTGCTATCCACCTAGTTCTAATTACAAATAAGGCAACAATGAACCTTCTTTTTAGGGATTTTCAACTTGAAAATAGAGTGATGATGCGCTAAAACGTGACGTAAGCTACCGCTCTTACATTTAAATGTCCTAGAGTGGCCGTTTAAATAAAAGCATAAATAGAAAATTAAAGACTTTAATTCGAAGGCACAAGGTTCAAGGACTACATTTAACAAAAAAAAAAAAAAAAAAAAAAAAAAAAAAAAAAAAAAAAAAAGCTGTGATTTATCTTCGATGTTGATCATAATCTTCACAGACGTCTTTTCTTAAACACATAAGTCATATGTACCGCAATAAGCAGTTTTAAGTCCAGTAGCAAAACAGAGAAAATGGGGGTTACTGTTAATATATTGGATAAAGTTAGGGGGAGCTGAGTGCAGCACATGAATACTTGATCCAGATGAGAAACTATAATATAATGCACGCTACAGTAGCCGAAAAACATGTACATTTTGTCATAAAATATTACAGGCTGCAACAGTCATAAAAACACTTAGATTTCCTGAATGTGTTAATTAAAATGCAAATTATTATTTTCTCAGACAAGCAGGAACATTTTAACCACTATCTTCATATAAGGCTCTGTCGCAGCATAGCTTGTGTTTTATAACAATCAGCGTTTCGCATATATTGCATTCTTTAGCCGTATGTTTTAACAAAAATATTTTTCTCTGTAAGTTATCAATCGTTAAATGTTCATGTTATGGAAGGGATTAACACGGGCTACTTCAACGTGTGGCATAGTATTAAACTTCCCGGGTTGAACAAGTACTAATGGAGTAAACGTTTAATTAAGTGTAGGTATTCCTAACATGCCAATTCTCACATAATATTTAAATTTGCAAATTTGAAATTTTTGTAATCTAGTGCTACGAAGAGGTTTGTGATTATAAAGTCTCCTTTATTCATTGAGGGAATTTGGGAATAGTTTGGTAAACAGGATATGTTTGGTGTGAGTTCAGCAATGCCTGAATATGACGAAATGTTGGAAAATGAATACGATTTAAATAATTTGTGCTACGACCGAAGTCAAAACGGGGACTTTGGCTCAACCTGCTAATGCTCTGTAGGTATCTGAGCTACAGGCATGTTTTTCTTTCTCGCCTGGTGCAGGTATACCGATAAAACTCCACTCTACTACAAAGACGACTTGTTATGTTATAATCACTCTGTTTCCGAACTCTCTCAATATCGCACCATTAGGCTAGACTTTAACAACCGTTTCTTATTTCCTCATGCTTATAAATCTGACACTCCTTAAATGATGCCAATGCATCATTAAGTAATTGAATTTTAATTGATACACAACATGTACAACCTTTGAAACTGATATTTATCCGACACACCTTTCAGGAAACAGTAATTAATATTAACGATCCAATTTTATACGAGAATTTGAGCATACAGTATGCACTTGCTCTTCTTTGTAACCTCAAACAAGCAACCACCAATATTGCTACAGGTTGCTTCTTACAATCTTCTATACCCTTTGATATCCATTCTCTTTCGGAAAACAATTCAACATACCTAAGCTACTCGTTGCAGTCTTTTCATGAAGCCAAATCTATATCCGTGTTAAAATATGTAAACCATGATTTATTTTCGATTTCCCATTTGTTTTTCTTGTAAATCCTGTAGCGACCAGTGCATCGTATTTACGACGCAAACATGTTTCTGTAGCGAACATTGTACCAATCATTTAACGAGTATAGTTCGTGCACAAGGACGTGATTTCAGAGTATTGAAGCGCTCTCCGAACAGGGAGAAGTAGATGCAGTTCAGAGATCACGCGCAATATATCACGTCAGCGAGACAAAAATAGCGAGAAAGTGCTAATAGTTGAGTACGTTTACTCTTTAGCTTCAATAAATGCATTCATCTATTAAAGGGGAACGAAATACAAAACTGATATTGCTTCCTAAATGAAGGACATCCTGTATAAGATGCAGTAGTAGGATTATTTCTATACATCGCCGTGGGACAAAGCCTGTGGCATACGTCATCAGTGAACATCGTGTATTGTAGCGAGTTTTGTAGTTAGAAGGCGATCACTGCTTCGCGTGCTTTAATACGCTTCCATGGCTATTCTTGGTGGTTCAAGTGAAGCGTACTTTATAGTGCTATTGTCATGTCATTTTGGTGTTACACAAACGATGGAATATTTCGTAAAAAAGGAAACACTTCTGTGTGGTGTATATGGCTCTAATGTGAGCAGTAAACCATTTCAGGGAACTTGTTTTCATAGATTTTTAAATAGACAGATCTAACGTTAAAATTTCACAAAAGAAAGAAATATTTCGCCTGATTCATACAGAAGGAGATAAACGATACCTAGTAGTGTAACTTTATGGTTGGCAGGAGAAGGTCAATATAATTCCCCAGGATTTTCAGCCAAATATCTAGAAGGTATAAGTTCCCACAAAATTATTTATTTTGAACTTGTTCAAAGAAGTATGTTAAAAGGCAATTTGGAAAAGCCTGCCTGTGACAACATAAGGCTCAGGCTTGCAAGACAGGAGGAAAGTAGAAATATTTTCCCTCTGACAGACATAAAGATAGTTATAAGACGTTTGTCAAAAGCTATCCAGAAGTTGAATGTGTATAAATTCAACATATGGCATTTGTCTAAATATCTAACGAGAAAAAGATTAGAACTGCAGAGAAAGGAGAGCCAGTATAAAAAATTATTCGCGATGGACTGCGCAAAACGTCAATGAGAACGTTAATGCTTTAGCTGTAACATTCACGTCGTTTTCCATAATATAGAAGTGAATAAATGAATAGAAAATGGTGTATGGAGTTCTTGTAAATATTATAAAGTATTGGAAGACATGACGGTTCCTAGATAAGCAAATACTTCTTACAGTCTAAAAATGTTTCGAATGGCACCTTCTTGAAGGTTTTGGTTGATAATCAACATTATGTGCATACTGCCATTTTGGAAAGTTATCACAACCTTCGTCTTGCACATGCTTCGCAAAGAAAAAAAGTTTCCGTATAGTGGTCTAATTTAGACCTATGGTGGCGGCGCTAGACCACAATAATTCAATGTACATAACAAATTAATCTAATCTAACGATGAATACAATCAGCCGATAATGAATTAAATAGAAAACTAAATATTGCTCATAATGTGTAAATTCATGACCAGATGTAGCATTTCATCTGTCACTGCTGAAGAATACACTGGACAACAAATTATGACTTTGTTTTTCGACATGAATGAAACCTCACTGTTCTTAAGGATTACAGTATGCTGAACGCGAATATGACAACAAGAATGATAAATTGGTTCTGGTTTGAGAATAATATTAAGGAAAAATACATAGTAATTTTTTTCTATGAAAATCTGTGTGATGTCTTGTAAAACATATTCATGATCGCTTACTTTTAATAAATATGCTTTTTCTTTGCTTCCCTCCTGCAGTCAAGTTGAGGAGAATCCCTGATGACTGCTCAGCAGTAGTTAGCAAGCATTCTTGCACTCCACTTTCCCTGGTAATATTTTAATATTATTTATATAATATATTTGTTGGCGGATAGGTCCACCATGTTAATCGCTTACTTCCCCACAACTTCCAGGAACAGAATTTAGATGATAGTGCAAAAAGTGTAATTCAAGGGACATGATGAATTCCATCTTGTGATAACTGATAAGATGACAGTAAATTTGTAATAATGTCCTCATAGTTTCCGGCTCCTTTGCTTCCCAAAAAATTGTTTACGACTTCTCTGAAAGAAGTCCATGCCTCTTTATAAGCATTATTTAAAAGGTGTTCAAATATTTCTTCTTGGTGAAGTTGATGAATCTGTGGGCCAACAAAAACTCCTTCCTTTAACTTGGCTTCACTAATTCTAGGAAATTTTGTACCTAGGTATTTGAATTCCAGTCCATTTCGGCCCAACTTTTTAGCAACGTTTTTCTTGAGACCACGTTTTACATGTAGTGGAGAAATTAGTATGTTCTAAGACTCTACTGGAAGTTCATGTTTAACATTCATTTTTCCAGTTTTCATATCTTTACGTAAAGGTCATTCCCTTTTTACCAAATGAAAAGCTCTATCTCTACTGTCTCATTCCATATGAAACAACAGTGTTTAGTGTAGCCTAGTTGGAGTCCAGTTATTATTGCAATTACTTTGAAGTCTGCACATATTTTGCATTTTACGTGTTATAATAAACTGAATCAAGGAGTTTCAGGCTGCCATATGATTCCTTCATATGCACGGAATAACCAATAAGAATTGACGGCAAGTGATTGACATTATGGAATGATACAGCTTTAAGACTTAGTTTTGAAGTATCTATAAACCACTGCCACTGATCAGAGATATGGTTAATGGTAAGAGCACTCATTAAGCCACTAACATCACTGCAGAACACTAAATCGCCTTTCTCGAAAAAATATTTCTCAAGATGTTTCTGACGGTCACGAAAAAATGTCACATTCACATTTTCGACAAAATAGTTTCATTGCTGCAATCTGGAGGCTAACAGCTCTGTCTTGGCAATACAAAGTTCTAGGTCTCTGACTAAACCATTTAATTTACTCTGGCTAATTTTGGGATGTTCAGATTTAACATTAGGTGTAAGGTCAAGACGTATATGCTTACCTAGTTACAATTTCCTACCATCAGTAATGTGCCATATTCTAAAAATAAGAAGCAACTGGTAACTTTCAGTAACCTTTTCACCATAAGAGGTGCTCAATTAACTAAAGTTGTATACACCACTCATGTCGCAGCTTTCCTGTTAACCAGTGATATTAGTGAAGTTTGAAGCCTACATATGCTCCATTGGGTTTTGGTAAAATATTTCTAATAGTAGGTAAGCAATACAGTGACTCTGGTTCTGTGAGCCATCGCACTCCATGGATTAGTTTGTAGCAGGTGTTTAGCCAGGTCCTATTAGCGAGATTATTGACAGTGAGTAGTCTCCCCTAGCTATATTTGTTTATACTGCTAAACTATACCTCGCAATGTTGAAAGCATTAGGTCTATAATTGATTTTTTTTAATTAACGTCCTTTGTTATACAATAGTCACCCTTCACCAATTCTATACCCTCAAAGTGTGAACAACAGACACTTCCCTTGCCATTAAAATCCTAGCTAGCTGACACCAATGGACAGAGGCAGCACGCTTACTGGTGTTCACACTGTCTGGGAATACCTGTCAGACTGGTGTAATTTTTCAAAATAGTTCTTGTTCAAACCGATAAGCTTGCATATCTTGCACTCATTTTAAAAGCAGATGCCGAACTGTTGGCTATTATCTGGCATTAACTGAATAATGACAAATGATTCGCTAGGTTTTAGATTCACGTTTTGTTTATAGAGATAAATTATAACTTGCTCCAGCTAAAATCACACAGGGACTTTGTTTTGACATTCAAAGTTCCTACAGTCCATCTGGGCTTGGAATGTGGGCCGGAGGGATGTGCGCTCGCATGTGATACAGGTTAGCTGAACGCAGAGTATAAATGACGTCAGATGTATAACACGGCCATCAAATGTGCAAACAACTGCCGCTAGAGTAACGTATTACTCTGCGAACTAGAGAAGCATTGCCCTGTGAGTGTATGCAGACACAAGGTCAAGGTGTAATATAACGCGACTGTTGCTATTGTAACTGCAAAGTCTCTGATATCACATGAACTATCTGAAATACTTCAGTTCATATCCACAGTTGTTAAACATTAGAAAAATTGGGTTTGGAAATGTCCAAGAGCATAAGCATACTTGAAGACTTAGCTAATTCAATTAATAGCATACCTCTTGTGCCAGGTATCGAAAAGATGAAAGCTAAATTCTAGAAAGCTCTAAACAAAAATATTGGTTATCAAGTTATGTGTGAAAGTTTGAAAATGAGTAAGAAGGTAAACACGCCAGACGACAGAATGGGATTCTTTACATTTGCACCTCTGACATCGTGTGACGTAGAAAGAAGTATTTCACTGTTTAAAAACTGATTCAGTAATAGACGTCGAAATTTCACATTTAATAATTTACGAATGTACATTGTAACCCAGTGTAATGCATTCTGTGACGATATTATAGTTAATAAATAACTATGTATAAGCAATTTCAGAATGAAGTTCATGATGCTTGTAGGTTGTGCTGCAGTGAGGCGGTTTTCATGGTCAGGCTACCTACATGCGCGAGCGATAACAGTAAAGTTCATGCGCAGTATACCTATGGAAAATGCACACGCCTCAGGTCTTTAGTCCTCACATAAACATTGCTGGTTGTATCAGTCCGCCAACAAGCACGTGTTGCTCTTCCTGCTCTCAGCGGTTTGGTCTCACTCAAGGTAACAGCGTGCTATCTTTCACTGCAGCAGTGCTCAGTTCATACCAAATAAACTAAATTAACTAATTCACGAAATGAATGAAGAAAACTAATGAAATAAAATTTTCTGACTAAAAGTTCAATAAAGTATAAATTAAATTAACTCACTCGGAAACTGGTATACTTGAAGAGTCTCGCAGGTTCATAGTTTAATAAAAACTGCACTTTAAAAGAATGCGCTTTCAACAATATCCAGTTGTCCTAAAACACTAAGCAGCATTTCCCATTTTATTTTCCGGGGGTTTTACAGTTCGTGTTTCCTTAGTTTCTGTTCTCGCAATCGAAATACGGTTTACAGATACACCACCTGCTTCTGACCTCATTTTGGTTGAACTTTCACAGCCAGGTTGTCAGAACTTTGGAAGAAACAGTTAAACTCATCTAATACAACTGTCTGTTCACCACTCTTTAGAGTTCTGGTGCCTTTACGTTTTCTACACTACACTGACAATCTGAGCACTCAGTCATAACGACTCAACGCGCACACATGCATTACTGAGAGCATGGGCGCCGGAATATTGCTTCGCTACCGACAATGTTAATAAACACGGGAAAAATAGTTAAGTTCATATTTAAATAATAATAATAATAATAATAATAATAATAATAATAATAATAATAATAATAATAATAATAATAATAATAATAATAATAGTAATAGTAGTAATAATAGTAATAGTAATAATAATAATAATAATAATAATAATAATAATAATAATAATAATAATAATAATAATAATAATAATAATAATAATAATAATAATAATAATAATAATAATAATAATAATAATAATAATAATAATAATAATAATAATAATAATAATAATAATAATAATAATAATAATAATAATAATAATAATAATAATAATAATAATAATAATAATAATAATAATAATAATAATAATAATAATAATAATAATAATAATAATAATAATAATAATAATAATAATAATAATAATAATAATAATAATAATAATAATAATAATAATAATAATAATAATAATAATAATAATAATAATAATAATAATAATAATAATAATAATAATAATAATAATAATAATAATAATAATAATAATAATAATAATAATAATAATAATAATAATAATAATAATAATAATAATAATAATAATAATAATAATAATAATAATAATAATAATAATAATAATAATAATAATAATAATAATAATAATATGTTAAGTAGATTTTCCGGGCTTGTGGGCCGTGGTGGAGTTGGATTGCCTTCCTCCGACGTTTCGCTGAAAACTGCGTCCAGCATCTTCAGGGAGATCCAATTAGTGAACTCCCGAGTCCAAATAATATTAGAGAGCTATCAAGTTCAAGTTCAAGTTATTTATTAGAGAAGTATTGGCCTGGTGCCGGTACAGTGGGCCCGGCTTACAGGCTATATTTAACATTTTTTTACAGTTGGCTTTGTTCATATTCACACTTTTTTCGGTATATACAAAAACCCATACGGTGACCGTCTGTAGGTCACCGAGAATAGTTTTCTTTTGTCTTTTTTTTTTTTCTTTGAGTTCTGTTTCGTCTTTGTGTTATATATACTTATGTACATATTTACAAATTATTTACAGACACATACACGCACGCATTCACCCACGCACACACTCACACACACACATACACACATCTTCACTGGGCACACCAGAGATATGCGTCCCAGCGCACTGCACTATTTACACTTCGTATATACACTGTCCCAGGGTGGCAGCTCCTGAATATTTTCCGAGGTGAGGGCCTCTGCCGGAACATGTATGTGGCCTAGGAACGAGGCTGCGTGGACGCACATTAGTCGGCGAGCCGAGCCGCTTCTAGAACATTTTGATCGTAGTATGCTTGCGGTGCTTCGGCTCGCCTTTGCCGATGTTGGCGATCACGTCATTCTCGTGATTTCTAATGCGCGTCCATGCCGCCATTGCTCATTTTTCTATTGCCTCCGGGACGAACGGGATCCGGGTTTCGAGGTGAAGAGTTTGGTTAGTGGTGAGGAGTGGAGCAGAGAGGATTCTTCTGAGGGAGAGGTTTTGGAGGGTTTGAAGTTGTTTGAGGGCGGTTTTGGAGGCATTGGCCCAGGCCACACATGCATACAGGACCACCGAGAGAATAAATGACCTATATAGTATAAGTTTTGACTTCAGTCGCAACTGTTTACTACGGAAGATGGGGGCGCACAACTTTAGCCGCTGTCTGCCTTTATTGGCCCAATTTTTTATGTGGGTGGTCCAACACATTGTGCGGTCCATGGTGACACCTAAGTATTTAACCTGCTGACGGCAGTGCAATATTTGACCACCGACCGTTAGGTCCATTGCCAAAGTGTGATGCCGCTTAGAGAAGTGAATCAGCTGGCATTTGTCATTTTGATTTTCCAGTCATGTTGCCATGAGAGGAAGTTGTTTACATAACGTTGCATTTCTGCAAGGCCGAAACGTGGATTTCTATGGTGGTTGTATATTGCAGTGTCGTCAGCATACATGGCGACCTTGCATCTGGCGTCCACTGGAAAATCATTAGTGAATAATATGTACAGAAAAGGGGACATTATTGCCCCTTGTGGGACGCCAGCCCGCATCACTCGCTCCTGTGAGGAGGAGTGGCCCACTTGGACGTAAAACTGCCGTTTTTCTAGGAAATTGTGCAGCAAGTATAGATAATTTTGAAGAGCCGGGAAATTGTGGTGCAATTTGTAAATGAGGCCATTGTGCCAGCACCGGTCAAATGCGGCTTCTACGTCCAGAAATAGCGCCAACGTTGAAGCCCCATTGTTAAATTGCTCTGTTACGTCATCAGTTAATCTGAGGAGTTGTAGTTCAGTGGAATGTCCTTTTCTAAAGCCAAACTGTGAATTTGAGAGTTCATGTGTTGCCGAGACTTGTTTTTGTAGTCGAGAAAGGATACATTTTCCGAGCAATTTACCAATAGTAGACAAAAGACTAATGGGGTGGTAGTTTTGTGGCTGTCTGATGCTTTTCCCTTGCTTTGGGAGCATGATAACCTTGGCTCGTTTCCAAGTAGAGGGGAAATAGCCTTGCTGCAAACAGGCGTTAAATATCTTTGTTAGTTGCACCAGAGCTTTTCTCGGAAGATGCTTAAGTTCCTCATTAGTCACTTTGTCTGGGCAGGCAGCTTTCCCATTAGGCAACTTCCTAATGAGCTTGAAAACTTCCTGCGGTGTTATGATGGGTAGTTGTTGCTCTTGCTTCTGCGCCACCCAGGTTTGTACCCATGTCTGGACCTCCCGTTCTATTTCACGGTTGGTCACTGGGTTTTCGCCGAATCTGTCTTGGAGACAGTCAGCGAAGACCTCGGCTTTCTCCTCTTCGCAGAAGTGCTAGCTTTGAGTGCGCAGCGCCTCAGTTGCGGGGTTGACACTCGTGGAAACTTTGAAAGCCTTAAGTAATTTCCACAAAGAAGAGTCCGAATGGGTGGTACTCAGCATTTTGTTTTCCCACTGTTCAGTTTTGTTGATTTTAATTTGTTGCCGAATGACGTTGCGTAGATATTTTGCTAGCACTTTATATTCTGGCTGACGGGTGTATCACCACAGTTTTGTCAAGCGTCGTCTCCGCGCAATGAGTTGCTCTACCTCGGGGTACGTGCAAAAACCGGGTGGTCTTGTGGTGTATGTGGTAGCATTTCTCTTGGCTGTGTGTAGCGAGGCAATAAAGTTTTCAATAGCGACATCTATATCTGCCTCGCTATAGTATGACAATCTGGGTTGCGCCATCCCGTGCATTTCCAAGGTAAACTTATTCCAGTCAGTCTCAGCCCTCCTTCGAGGGCCCGAGGCACCGGCTGAAATACCACCCTGCATGTCGAAATGCACAGGAAGATGGTCAGAGTCCAGGCTGTGATACACAGTAAAGTTATTTAACAGTGTAGCATTTTTGGTTAGTACGATGTCCAAAATCTCAGGGTCAAAGTGCCCTGATCGATGCCAAAAGGTGGGTTCTGGGGGAAGATGTACCTCAATGTCGTCTATAAGTTCAGCCAGGAGATTTCCCGCCGCGTTTGCCCGGGGTGAAAACCACCAGGGGTGCCGGGCATTTGCAATTATAACAGGATTTGTTTGAGGTCACGTATAAAGTCTGGGGAGTTGGGGGGCCAATAAAGTGCTACCAGCATCACCGTTTGACTATTTACACGAGTTTTGAGAGCTGTGCACTCTAACGCTGCCATTGCAGGTAGCGTAACAGAAGCATGAGCAATAGTATTTCTAAGCAAAATAGCAGTCCCTCCCCCTTGTCTGCCAATTCTGTCGTTTCGAAAGATTTGATATCCCTTAAGCTTAAAAATGTGCTTGTGTTTTAATTTCGTTTCGCAGATGAATGCGACGTCAATTTTGTTACACCGTAGGTAGTTTTCAAGTTCGTGTTGCTTCCTGTGGATGCCATCTGCATTCCACAGGAGTGTGCGGGTTAAGGTTGTGCCTCCCCTTACTTGGGCCATTTATTCTAAAAGGGTTGAGAGGAGACATATGATGGTCTCTATTTTCTCCCAAGTGCTGCTGCAGCTCTTGAATTTGGCCAGGAAAGGCTGCGCCTTCATCATTAATGATGGCAAATTTAGATCTTTGAACAGGTTTAATATGTCTTTTATCCCACTCAAATCACCAGTGGGCGTCTGTTGGGGTAGTGGAGGGGGACCATTCTGTGGTGGCACTGTTGCCTTTTGCCCTCCGGTAACTCCCGCAAAGGAGGTACCTGTTTGAACCAGGGCCGGGTGTCTGATGGATCTTGGCCCTGGCTGAGCACTGGGAGAGCTCCTGGCTATGGATGCCAGTTGGCGGCGGTGACGTTCGTTACGAAACGTCTCACACCCCCTGTAGCTGGCAGGATGCGTTTCCCCACAATTTGCACAGTGGGGTACAACGCCCTGCTTGACAAATGCCAGCTGATTCACTTCTCTAAGCGGCATCACACTTTGGCAATGGACCTAACGGTCGGTGGTCAAATATTGCACTGCCATCAGCAGGTTAACACTAGAACCCCGTGCGCTCGCTAGCTACCATTAACTACGGTAGCGGTCATTTTTGACCGATCGCTTTTTCTTTGCCTTTCCCATGTACAGTTTACAACTTATTTCTTACCAGTGTGATATTGTTATTATTAGGTAACTAGGCCCAATATGTTGTCGCTGTGTATGTATAAATTATTGGAAAATTGCCTTTCTAGGGCATACATTCGAATTTTCTATGCTAAATGTTTTCTCTAATGGAGAGCTAGGAGAAAAAAAAAAGATTTAATTTGGTAGTATATATAAAAACAGCCCGTACGATGAACATATGTCCTTTATTTATCTCTATTTTTCAACAGTATGTTTATTCAAATAAAAAAAATAGCTCAAATTCTCAGAAAGGCGGAATATAGTGTAATAGTGCAACTAAGGATATTTAGGATTATGAATGTGATAACACAACTTTGTGTATAATAGAACAGTAATATTGCAACACATATCTTTATTTTAGTAAACCTATTACAGTATGACAACTATGTTAGCACTTACACAGAAAGTTCCTTCCATTGTTATGAGCATCCACTTATGCGTTGCATTTTACACACGTAAGAACTTTTCCAACTTCTGCTGTGTATTTTCCACATACTGGTTTCTTGCAAATATAATAGGAATTTCTTGCTTTGTTCTGTGTGCAGTTATGACCTATTTGACAATGTCGTCGGCGATTAGGGGTTGGATGTTCTTCGGCTGGATTAGTCGGTATACAACGTTGTATAGTTCCCCAGTATGTTTCTCTTAGCTCGTCAGCGAGTTGAAGGATGAACTTGCGGCGTGAAAGTTCCTTGCCAGTTATTTCTCGAAACACTATCCAAGCGTTGATGTAGCTAGGTCCAATACATATGTTAGAAAAAACATGCATCGGCCATCTGCGGATACCAGCACGAACGGAATATAATCGTGCCATCTCATCAATCATATCCACTCCATATTTACTCTTGTAAAACTGAACTGTTTCAGGAAGCTTCTTGGAGACTGTCGATATTGCACATTAGTTGTGAAGTGTACTCATTATAATTACATTCTTCTGCGACTTTCCTTGGTAGCTGGTTAGCAAAATACCATCGTTTTTCTTCATGAGAATGGTATCATAAAAAGGAGCTCTGGAATTTCTAAGGTGATCAGGAACTTCTCGTCTCGATCTATTCACAGTTCCTACGATACTAGTGCCCGACTCCTTCAGTGTTTTAGCTAGTGATAGTGAAGTAAAGTAGTTGTTGGTGGTGACGTTTCGTCCCTTTTTTAGAAAAGGATTTTTTAGAGACATCACAACATATTCTGGAACAGATTCGTTCTGAGGCCGCTGATTATCCTTCCCCAGGTGTGGGATAGCGTTGCAGAGTTACTTTCAGTTCACATCTCTAGGCATCCAGTAGTTTATACCAAATTTATCAGGCTTATTGGCCATGTATTGAATAAATGTACAGCGACATTGTGTAGGATAAAGTTGTTCATCTACTGTAAGGAATGTACCTAGTATGTAGAGCAAGCCTTACAGTTTTCAATAAATTTGTTCCAAATAGTTGAAACCAGTGCAAACGCATCCGTCTTTAGCCTTTTAGAACGGGATGACCTGACATCAAATCTTAAAAATCGCATCAGCTCCACAAATCTGTTCCTTACCATGGTATCAGAAAATATAAGTGGCCCCCACTTTTTGACCATAGTTCAACTAGTTCAAGGCTTCCGCACCCAAGTGCACCCTGCAAGTAAATTACGCTGTTGAAAGCGTCTAACTCATCCAAGGAAACAGTTCATTTCTCTTCATTTTTCTTCTCTCTTGCTTCAATCTCGGTAGATTTTTTGATATGTTGAAGAATCGACTCATCAATGAACAACTTCCAAGCAGATGCATGGCTGCTGTCCCTTACATGCCTCTTA
The DNA here is from genome assembly GCA_030765045.1 of Tenodera sinensis. Classification (NCBI taxonomy): domain Eukaryota; kingdom Metazoa; phylum Arthropoda; class Insecta; order Mantodea; family Mantidae; genus Tenodera; species Tenodera sinensis. Next base: position 156,279,075 of record CM060964.1, read on the forward strand.
GCATAAGCAGTAGGGCCTCCTTTTTCTTCAACAACATTATCTTGCTCTGTTCTACCAGGATTGTGACCTGGATCGATGATCTGCCACTCAGTACCCTTATCTCTAATAAGTACAGGAACTTTTTTCTCTTCATGTTGCCTTTTTCTGCCTCTTTCTTATTATTGGTTGTGTTGAAGTGGTTGCGTTACCTGAAACTTTAGTATTACTAGTAGGCATTCTATTTTCACTTGCCACTTGTTACGCACTCAAATGGCATGGAGTACACAGTGCTGCAAGTCATGTTCAAATGATGGTTGTATCGAGCTATGCCCATACCTTCTTACCTCCCTCGCAGCACGAAAATTACAGGAAATGTTATCTTAAATTTGATTTTCTGAAAATAAATAAGCAAAGCAAATATATGTGTATATTGTGTATAAACAAGGAAATGACTAACTACATAAATGCACCTATTAGGAATACAGTTTCATGTTATGCAATATCTAAAGAAAGCAGAATAAAACTTACCATTCAAATAATCTTCACTGAATGACTCATCTTCCGATTGTCTGATTCAGCTGGAGGTTGATAATCATCTTCACCACTACCATCTTCTGATACATCGTCTGGTATATGATGAAATATAGCCAGGATTTCATCTGGTTTCAAACCACGAGACATATTACAGGCATAGATTCACAACGTACACTGCTATAATGAACAGTTGGTATAAAGACGGACAAAGCAGATTAGTGACAGTGAGAAATCCAACGACAGTGTGAGCGAAAGCCTAACAAAATTGTAACGGTCAAAAATGACCATCTCCGGGGTTCATGGTCAAACATGAAAAAACGCCCACGTAAATAATGACATGCCGAAAATTATTATGCTATATAAAACTAGAGGTTATATCAGGAAAAGTCATGAAAGGCCAAGCTTCGTTTTTAAAAACCGGCGGAACTAAACTTATTTAAATATCAAGAACGGTCAAAATGACCGCTACCGGGGTTCTAGTATTAAATACTTAGGTGTCACCATGGACCGCACAATGTGTTGGTCCACCCACATAAAAAATTGGGCCAATAAAGGCAGACAGCGGCTAAAGTTGTGCGCCCCCATCTTCCGTAGTAAACAGTTGCGACTGAAGTCAAAACTTATACTATATAGGTCATTTATTCTCTCGGTGGTCCTGTATGCATGTGTGGCCTGGGCCAATGCCTCCAAAACCGCCCTCAAACAACTTCAAACCCTCCAATACCTCTCCCTCAGAAGAATCCTCTCTGCTCCACTCCTCACCACTAACCAAACTCTTCACCTCGAAACCCGGATCCCGTTCGTCCCGGAGGCAATAGAAAAACGAGCAATGGCGGCATGGACGCGCATTAGAAATCACGAGAATGACGTGATCGCCAACATCGGCAAAGGCGAGCCGAAGCACCGCAAGCATACTACGATCAAAATGTTCTAGAAGCGGCTCGGCTCGCCGACTAATGTGCGTCCACGCGCCTCGTTCCTAGGCCACATACATGTTCCGGCAGAGGCCCTCGCCTCGGAAAATATTCAGGAGCTGCCACCGTGGGACAGTGTATATACGAAGTGTAAATAGTGCAGTGCGCTGGGACGCATATCTCTGGTGTGCCCAGTGAAGATGTATGTATGTGTGTGTGGGTGTGTGCGTGGGTGAATGCGTGCGTGTATGTGTCTGTAAATAATTTGTAAATATGTACATATGAATATATATATAACACAAAGACGAAACAGAACTAAAAAAAGACAAAAGAAAACTATTCTCGGTGACCTACAGACGGTCACCGTATGGGTTTTTGTATATACCGAAAAAAGTGTGAATATGAACAAAGCCAACTGTAAAAAAATGTTAAATATAGCCTGTAAGCCGGGCCTACTGTACCGGCACCAGGCCAATACTTCTCTAATAAATAACTTGAACTTGAACTGCGGTTTCACTCTCGGAGGCCTGCTACCGTCTCCGAGGCTCAGAGCGAGCGTGGGAACCCTACGCCCGCCCGACAGCCGAGGGAGGTCGCGGCCGAAGAGATACCGGCACCGACCAACCCATCTGTCATTCCACCTCCACAACAAAGCCCCACCCCTCCCACACCACAGTTTTCAGACGTGATGGCGTGGTTGCAGCAGCTGCTGCAAAACCACGGCCAGAAGCTCTGCGAGCTGATGGTAAGATTCCTCACCGCCACCGACCAAGTCAGCAAAATGGCTGTAGCCATGGAGGGACTTACACTCCTTACCACCATTACCGGCACGACCCAGAATAACGGATCGAACTAGGGTAAACACCTCGTTCAGGTTCGCGTTCTGGAACGCGTGTGGTTTGGCCGGACAGGAGAACGAGCTCCACCACTTTGCTGGCGAGCATGCACTTGACCTCATCCTGGTATCAGAAACGCATCTCCACCAGAACGTCACATCCCGCCTCCAAGGCTACCACTGTCTCCGATCGGACCGCGTCGGCCGCCGTGGGGGCGGCACAGCGATCTTCGTGAAGAGAAGTGTGGTCCACAAACCCGTCCAGCTCCCTCCACTTCAAACCCTTGAGGCCACGACTACTTATATCCACCTCGGCGGTATTGAGGTCCTGATGGTGCCTGCATACCACCCACGCCAGAGGCAGTTCGTCGCCAACGACTACTTCTCCATCCTCGCCCTATATCCTCATGTCATTCTGGCCGGGGACCTAAATGCCAAGCATCCGCGTTGGCATTGTGGCCCCCGCGCGGACAGAAGAGGCAACTACATAGTCCACATGGTTGACGCGGACCCTCAGCTTAGAGTTGAGGGCCCCTGGCAACCCACCCATTACCCGCGAGGTCTAGGTCGGCCATCCGTCATAGACTTCGCTATCATCAAACATTTTCCATACCACGTATCACTCACATCCATAAACGCACTTCATTCTGACCACAACCCAGTGTTGGCTACCACCAACACCCGGGTCGCCAGCCAAGAGGTCCCGGTTCAACACCGGAATGTCGACTGGGGCTGTGTCAAGAGTTGCCTGAATGGCTCCATCCCAGCCAACCCTAACATTACCGACATCCCAACCCTTGAGGCGGCGATCCCTTCCTTCACCTCTGTGGTGAAGCGAACAGTCCACAACCTCACTGTCCACACCCCAGCTCCTCTTCACCCCGACCTCTTGCCCCTAGAGCTACTACTGCTCATCCGCCGCTCTTGGACGGCTCGCAGACTGTCAGAGGCACCGCACACCGCACAACCTAGCGCTTCTCAGGCGTTTACGCCACGAGGTGCGTCTCCGACTGCACGAGCACAGAGTGCGCGCGTGGGAGGACACGATGTCTTGTTTGAATCTGGGTGACGGCGACGTGTGGCGGATCGCCAAACGACTCAGAAACCGAGTTGGGTCCCAAACCTCCCCAATCCATGGCACCCAAGGCCTGGCCTACGAACCCCAAGCCAAAGCAAACGCGTTTGCTGAATACCTGGAGACGACCATGCGGCCGAGAGTTAACCCACAGGACCTAGACTTCTCCGACCGTGTCCGAAGGGAGGTACGTCGATATCTCTGACGTCCTCTTGAAGACGCGCAGCGGCTTCCTATCGTCAAACCCAGTGAAGTCCAGGGCGTACTCCAACGTCTCGACCACAAAAAGACCGCGGGGCCTGACGGGATAACACCTGTCATGCTCCCCCACCTTCCTTTCAAGGCCGTGCTCTACCTGACAAAGGTTTTCAATATGTGCCTCACCCTCAGTCACTTCCCACGTGAGTGGAAAGAGGCCCGGGTGATTTGCATACTGAAGCCAGGGAAAGACCCGGTCCATCCTGCCAACTACCGATCCATCAGCCTCATACCCGTACTCTCGAAAGTACTCGAGAGGCTAATATTCGCCCGCTTGTCCCCTACCTTAGGGGACATTCAGCTCATCCCACCCCATCAGTTTGGGTTCTGGCCTAGCCACTCAACACCCCAGTAGCTTTTGCGCGTGGTGGAGGCTGCCGCCCTGGGATACCAGGACAAGGCCTACACCGCCGCGGTCTCTCTGGACGTTGAGAAGGCCTTCTCTACGACCTGGCATGCCGGTCTCCTCCGGAAACTCATCCAACTGGAGCTACCCACACGCCTCATACACCTTCTACATTCATTCCTTAAACACAGATCCTTTGTGGTCTCAGTGGCGGGGAATAAATCCACATGCAGGCCAATCCGAGGCGGAGTCGCCGAAGGTTCTGCTCTATCCCCCACGCAATTCAGCGTCTACGTGGCCGACCTACCCACCGAGTGGCACGTCAACATAGCCCAGTATGCTGACGACTTGTTGCTCTACACAACAGACACCCTAACAGAACCTTCCACCCAATACAGCGACACCTCCGCCTCATCCAAGAATGGTGCAGGCGTTGGCGATTGTCCATTAACCCGAAGAAAAGCCGCGCCATACTTTTTACTAAGCGCCGATTCCCCGCCAATCTCCCCACATTCGCCTATCTACGAAGAAGTATTGAATGGGTAAACTCCATGTCCTACCTGGGAGTGAAGCTTGATAAGGGCCTTACTTTTCGGGAACACATCAACGACCTGTCAGCGCGGGCCGGCGGGGCAACTGCCTCACTGTACCCCATGCTGCGGTCGGGGATGCCAATTCCCCTGAAGCTACTCCATAATCCCACTCCTCCTATACGCCTGCGAAATCTGGGCCATGCTTAATCACAATCTGACTCGGGCTGGTTACCGGAACAGAAAGTAAGGAGGCTCGAAAGAACAGGGCGTTTCCGGCTATACCTACTCGGTAGCTGTTAGTAGCAAATGGGTGTAAACGATTAAACAGTAGTTATCAAAGGTTGAGCAGAAAATGTTGTACCTACTACAAGGAAATAGGAGCATACAGCGTAGCGTGTAGAGTGCGCCACTGAAAGAAGTTGCTGATAGGTATCTGCTTACCCCCTTGTTAGTGCTGCCTGACAGCTCTATTAATAATCGCTGATTGCTTGGCTGCAGGCAGATATAGACCACAAGCGCTCCGCTTGGCCACTTTCCTCATCGCTTCTTCACGCATTACCTATGTATCTCGCTCTGCCCTTTCTCTTCACGCAAAACAACACTACCTGTTTTAAAAAAAAGAGAAGCAGTTTGATAGCTTAAAGCTTTTCGAAGGAAAAGTTGCTTTTCTATTTAATGTGTCTTAATCACGATAAATAGTTGCAATCAGTAGTATCAAGATATTGCGTAGATTTTTGTATTCCTGCAGACAGTCAAATACTATCCTACACATTAATCATGAGACCATGGGAAACATTAACTAGCACTTAGGATTTCGAAAAAGTACACTGTGCAATTTTAGGATAATGCAAACCTAGCAAATATTTCAGAAAGTTACTATACCAAAACGTATTTCCACATATTGAATGTTCTTATTATATCTAACCATTCGTTTTACTTTC
>CM060964.1:156299489-156344489 GCA_030765045.1 Tenodera sinensis
CGCGCTGGAAGCTTCTAAGGTGAGAAGGCCATGTTTTGATTATTGTCTTAATCGTTTAGGCAGCCTTAGGAGGTTTTCAAGTAATTCTTGGATGTTAGTCTCTCTTTCATTAAGGGATGGTCCTCCGTCAAACAGCAAAAGTGGTTCTTTGTGTCTATTCACCTCCGTAGCCTAGTTGCCTAACGGGTGTATTAATGGGTTGTGGTGTTTTGTGAATTTTTGTATGTGTCGTAAGATATTCATTATGAAGTGTTAAATGGTGTACATTTTTAGTTGGTCACATAAGACTCACGCAGTGCGAATGTTGCTGGGGGCTAATAATAGTACTCTGTTTTGCCTTTTAATGAGGCATAACCCCACACAGGCGTTGCATAGCTTAGTATGGCACGAACGATTGTCAGACAAAGCGAAGTGACGAAGTGTCAGTCCCATGTTAAGTTTAGTTGGTTATTTAGATTTATGAGAGGGTACGACTAATTGGCCATTGGCTTGCCCTCTAACTTGTACTATCTGTTATTTCCATGTTAGTCCCTTGTTAAGTCCATTATGAGTCCTAACCATGTTACATTCAAGGTCCAGTTTATGTTCTCTCCGAATAGGTTATAGATTGTGCCTTGGGAATCTGTGATATGTGCGTTTGATAAAACTTATTGCTTAACTCCTAGGGGCGTCGGCGTTCGTGCGTCAGCTTGTATGCCAGCTCTTCAGTGCATTAAGGGCCTTCTGTAGGCGTATGTGTCTTAATGGCTTTTCAAAGATTGCGTCATTATTATAGTATGTGCTACATACGCATATAGTGCAGGATTTATGATTTGGTCATGCCATTTCTGTAAAGGTTGAATAGCACTGCCCCTAATTTGCTACCTTTGATAGGTTCGACCGAGGAATAGCTGTTATTGACAATGGTTTGGAATTTTACATCCTTCAGGTGGTTTGCTGTAAGTTCTTTTAGTGAGTCCAGAGTGGCTGATGAAGCTAGATTTGTTTTTAGTAAGCCTGCTTGACATACATTGTGGAAAACTCCTCCTACCTCCAGGAATAAGCTTCTTGTTGACTTTCATATAATAAAGCCGGGAATGGTACTCTTCGTGGCCCTCGGTAGTTTGGGGGGTCTTGGAATGTTTAGTCCGGAAGCCGAACTGCTCCGAGACAGGATTGTCGCATCTCATAACGGTTGCGTTTAGTCTTTTAGGATAACATTTTCCAACAGCTTCCTAATGTGTTCTGCAGACTGATAGGTTGGTAGTTAGGATTTGAAAAGTGTTTGTGCTTTCTGGGATAGGGAGTACATGAACAAGTTTCCACCTTTCGGGGAACAGCTCTGGTGTATGTACGTAGTCGTAGAGTATTGTATTGTGTTATTAGCTAAGAGTTTGAGGGCAACATTGGAGAAGGCCTGTCGAAGAATTGTCGAAGCATTTGGGTGCAAGTCTCCAACAGATCATCATGGGTCATCCCGGTTTGGTGTACCTTCCGGGACATCTCACTTTTGGTAGCGGCGTTGTGGTTTCTTTGTCTGTTGTGGAATTTTTGGGGGAGGTAGAGATTGGAAGGAACAGCTGATGTAGAAGTAAGGTAAGTAGAGCATGGCTTGCCATAGTTCAATCAAGGGCACCGCCGTTAGTCACGGGAACAGGATGCAGACCTGCCGCGCAATTGATGGAAGCGGGTAAAGGAGAGCTCTTCAGTGTATAAGCTTGATAAAAGGCCCTGAACATGACACGCGGAAAGTAGAGAGGAGAGGATGTGGGAAGGAGTTTAGGTGAAATTTATATTAAAATTAAAACCTTGCTGTGCATTGAGGAACTTGAGGAGTGAAAAAGACGAGTGCGAAGTGCTTTTGGATTTAGATACACGTATGCCCATGACGGGTAACAATTTCTAATGGGAGGAAGCGACAGTTGCTGTTTATTGCGACGGTGTTCACCATAAACGTGGAACATTCTGTCAACGCAGAATGAATTTTAGGAAGGATGCGGTTGTACCGTACTTGTTCTTACGAAACGTCAGGAAGCTTAGACTACATAGTGTGATTGATACTGATATTGCTTATACCGCTTAGGGTATTACCGATCCACTGTGCGATGAACGTCCATTAATTTCATTCTTCATTCACGGAAACCCAGTATGAGTAATACCAACATCCATTACAAGTAGTGTGCTTGCTAGCAAATCTAATTGAGGAAAATTGTATGAGATATGATCTAAACACCTTATGGGAAGCACTTATCAGCGGGCAAACAAGCTTGTGGTCGTGTCAGCAGTGCACAGCCACTGTTTTTCCCAAGTATGCAACAATGAACGAGTTAAATAAAAATACGAAAACACCCAATGAAGCCCGTAAACACTCTAGCTTAACTTAAACCTTCAAATTGACTCTACCGGTGAGAAATGTTGTCAAGGTTGTGTGGCCCAGCTGTCAGTCGATTGTTGCCACTGAAGCAAGAATAGTTGGAGTTCTTGTATTCTCTTCGTTTGTGTTCTAAGTGTTATGCTACAAATCATAAGCTTATGTATGCAGTACGAGGGAGCAAATAAATTACCTACAGTACAGTTCATAAGTGATGTTCAGTAGGTAATAGCTAGACGTCGCAAAACCAAGGTTTAATTTTGTGTGTTCCAGTAGCATTATCCTTTCTTCTCATATGGCGTCCATTTGTGTAAGTTAAACCACTGCGTGTTTCTTAATTTGGGCCGATCCATTTTCGGAGACACTCGTAACCATGCATATTTAAGTGCACTTTTGCAGTAAGTAATAGACAGGAGTAACGCTTTCAGGTCTTCAACGAGGGAAAAGGAGAATGTACAGGAAGCGGATAGAAGATGAGCTGACAGTTGACTTAACAGCATACAGAAACGGTGACTATGGACTCAATGGGTGTGCTCGTATGTTTAGTGTACCCAAAGCTACAACACAGACACATACTAAAAGTAAAAACACGCTCTCAAATGAAGTTAAGGCGTTCGGGAGACAATCAACTTTTACGCGTGAGATGGAAAATGTTTTCGCAGACCACAATCTCTTATTGAAAGGAAAGCTTTACGGATATACCATTAAAGATGTTCGTAAACTGGCATTTGACATAGCACAGAAATATGAGCTACCCCATTGTTTCAATAGGTGTTATTCATTTTTTTAGACGAACTCCACATTTTTCCCTCCGTCAGCCAGAAAGAACATGGAGCTTAATACAAAGCATTGATTGAATTATTCGGTCTCGTTGAGAAAACTGTCTATGAGAACAGAATTTCTGCTAACGCTGTATTCAACATTAACGAATTTGGATTTACAACGGTTTAAGAAAAAGATAACAAAGATTCATCGTGCAAAAAGGCAAGCACCAAATGGGTTCCGTCACAAGTGGAGAGCAAACGATAAACACCACAGTTGTTTGTGCTGTCACTGGAGCTGAATACTCTATCTCACCTATGATTATATTCAAGCGTAAGAGGAGGTAGCAAGAACTTTATTCTGGTGGCCACCAGGAAGCGAGGTTGACGTCTGTGACACTAGCTACATAAATGCTGAATTGTTCGTGTCGTAGCTGAAACACTCCAAAAATTATGTAAACTGTAGCAAGGAGTCACCTGTGCTCCTGCTACTTGATGGTCACACAACACACAGATCCTCTTGAGTACGTTCATGATAATGATATATGTTGCACACTACCAACAGACTGCAGCCACTCGATGTTTCGTCTTTTGCACTTTTCAAGCCTGCTCCATTCAAGACCAGGACAAATGGTTACCCGATAAGAGAGACACAGACTAGGCAACCGGCTTCCTAATTGGGACAATTCAAATGCTTCTAAATGTTAGATTATACGCCTTTAGGCTATGTATTTATTCAAAATGTAGTACAACCCCATGAAAGTGCATAACATATAAATTATTGTACAATATAATTTATTTCAATTACATACATGATAAAGACTTGGGGTAACAAAATATAAAAGTGGTTCAATATGGGCATCCTTTCCCTATATTGCAGTCTGAGCAACTAGGTTACAGGTTGACTGCATAATTATCTCGCTCAGATAGCGCTTATCATTCAATAATAACCCTAAGAATTCAATATTTTAAATATTCTTTGTAGTTCCTGTTATAAGTTATATGATCGATAACCATTCCCATTAATACTGTTATTTGAAAAAATCCAAATTGTGGTGTTGGTGGAGATCTGCAATGTCACAATTGCTTGTGGAGCATAAGTGGTTTCTGTTAATACACTGAAGAAAAGTTATAACCAAGAACCATGAAAAAAAATGTTGTAAACATACAGGATGCAAATGTGTTCTAAGGGTGTACGTTAAGTGCAAGAGATATGTGAGCTTCATGTCGAATGTAACAACTGCTTTCAGTAAAGTATGTAATCTGTAAATGGTAAAAATAGGTTCTATTCAACATTGTTAATATGAAGGACTGCGATACAGCGAAGCGCAAAATTAATATAATTCGAGTCGAACTAATAACAAATGCTCCATTTATTGCTAGTATACAGTTAGAGCGTGTTTCCTTAGGTCTTTCCTAACATCACCAGCAAGGGCCCAACGGACAGCGTCCTAAGTAAATACTAGCAATAGATGGAGCATTGTGTATTAGTTCGACTCATTAAATTCATTCAACATGCTTATTTCATTGAGATCTACTTTGTGGTTCAGCAGTTGCAACCTTCAGGTTGATTACAGGACATGATTGTCTGGCAAAACATTTAAACAGAATTGGGATATATTCTTCACCACTCTGTCCTCTATGTGATCTGCAAGAGGAAATGGATCGAGACCACCTTCAAATATGCCCGGCCACTTCTAATGCCCCATCCATCAGTGAAAAATATTGGAGAGCAAGAGTATTAATGACTTCATTGTCAGAAATCCAGCATTAGCTAACAACAACAACTTTGTGGTTCAACATGTATAGTGTTAAGTTCATACCTTTGTATGTCTTATTACAATTTTCATGTTATTTTCATATTAATGTCGGTTTGTAACTTATTTTAACGGATATACACATGTTTTGAAATATACAATATTTTATATTGTAAATGATAGTAATGAAAATAATTTCAGTTCTTATAGTGTTTTGAAACATTTGAATTGTGAATTTGTGTGCCAATTATTAGCCACATTTTATGCACAGTTTAAAAAATTAGAGCGTGACATAGGTGAATAATTAGCGTAAAAGAATGATATTGAATAAAATGTGTAAACTGTAATAATTAGTGGGTGGAAGGTAAATTTGGAAGGCTGAATAACTGGCCTGATGAGTGACTAGCCAGCGAGCGGTATGATGAAATGCATGGCAGTTAATTCTGTGGAAGCGGGCCATTGAGTGGGGGGGGGGGGGGGGGGGGGACCGCAATAGGCAGGATACTGACAATCTGCTGCCGTGTTAGTTGCACTTCAGGGCCGTATATTCCCGCCACACTTTACCTTCTATTTCACTTAATTACCCCTTTCCACTTTTGCTTTCAAAACCTGTAGTAGTTCGGAAATACCAATAAGTAGATGGAATATAAATTAACTTTAAATCTTTGGAACCAGTAAGTTACACTTTACCAATGGCTAATTTGGTTGTCAGAAAATGTTCTAGCATATATATGCATATACATACTAACTGACCCGATAGACATCGTTCTGCCAAAAGCCATTGCACTGTGGCAGTCAGACCCACAAACTTACATTCTTTGGCCAAGTTCTGGTGATGGCGTCGCTTATGAAGTGTACATATAGTGATACATCTTTAGTTTTCAGTAATGGTCACCAGAACAGATCATATACAGTCACAAATATGTAATTTAAACGAAAAATTGGCTATAAACGTATTTCAGAGTGATCACGTTGTTTATTGCCTATCAAATAATTACCGTAATATCAACAATACATTTGCATAACGTTAATATACTTTTCTATGTATTTTTATGTCATTATCATAATTACTTACAGGATTCCATTATCTATTTCGCACACTGCAATACTTTAGTAATATTATCTTAAATATTTTCACTGTAATGCTTTACGGTATACGATATTTTTTGTTTGATTACCTGGTGCGTAAACAAACAATTCTAATGGTTTTCCAACACGGGAATAGCCAACATACAATTAGCCTTGCGAGAATCTTGAGTTTTCAAGATTAATGCCGCAAACTTTCAATGAATGCCCCTGTGATTTATTTATGGCCATAGCAAAAGCAAGCCGCACTGGAAACTGCAGTCGTTTAAATTCAAATGGTATGTCAGTCGGAATCATTGGAATGCGTAGTATTAAAACGTGTTCTCCTTTATACTTTCCCTTTAGAATGGTTACTTCGATCGAGTTGTTCAGTAATTTTTTCACCGCTAGCCATGTGCCGTTACCAAGACGTGATTGGTTGATATTTCGCAACATTATGATCACCGAGCCGACCTTTAATTGTGGACTGTGAGGCGGCAATCCTGGCAAATCTAGCGAACTCAAAAGTTCGGGATAAAGTGGATATGCAGACGATAAAGTGGATAACCATCATTTCCGGTAATTGTTTCTGCTAATAATGTCCGTACATATACCATCCACCATACACGGTGCATTTTGATTAAGTGTTCCATAGGGACCATGAATCATGTTTTTAATAACTACCTCATGCAAGCCTGGATCTAGTTGTACATCAGGAATTTCAGTTGATCTCAGTTCATCAACTTCATTTGGTGTTATCTTCTCAACCAACCAAATCAGAATATGTGCATGAAGCAATCTACGTTTCTGCCATTCCACAGAATACATCCAGCAGAGCGTCTCGCCAAACACGCTATGTTTCACAGTGAATCCATTAAAGATTCCAACTTTTGTTTGAATACTCTTGACGTAATGTCATGGCGATCAATGGGTCATTGACCAGGGAATAACTGAAGTTTGATTTCTACCCAATGCGGATTGCACGTGGATGTGATAAATAAATCTGCTGTGCCATAATGATGAACATACCACATGGCATCTTGAGCATATTCATGCATATGTCGAGGGCTTCCGGTGTATGTTGCTGGAGGAACTGTCATCCAGCCGACATTCTCTGCATTTCCATCGGTATTAATCGCATCTCGAAGGTGAATATACTCTTCAGATCGGAATTTGCTCTAGTTCAACCTGACGAATGTCAATCGCTCTGTTTCAGTTTTGAAATATATATTAACAGCGCATTGGTGAGGCAATCGTCGACACTTTAACATGTGATTGTCTTCATTTTCACGAAGCATCAGGTAGTATGAATAATAGTTCATTGAACTGACTTTTTTGTTGGTTTCAGCACCTGTAAATAAATTGTTTTAAAGACAGTGATTGAACTTGCATATAATACAAATTCGAACATATAACATCTCCATTGTTAAACCAAAATTTTAAGTACCTGTAAGGGGATTTATCATCCTTAATGAGAAGTGATAACCGTCTTCACCTTGCCAAAATATGATCGGATATTGTAGTGCAACATATGAGTAGTGTGTTTCATACACACGCTGTAACTGATTATTCTGGCGATGTAAAACAATATCACGGGCTTCCAAATGTTCTCCAACTATGACAATGGCAACTTCATCAATTGTTGGTGCATTGAATCGACTTGCATGTTGGCCCACAGGAGTTTTATCAGCTCTGATTACAATTTTGTGATTATCAGATGGCTTGAGATCCAATGCAGTTTTGAGCAATGCGATCAACTGATTGTGTTGATGAAAGAAAGTTTGTAATTGGTCCACAATATACCTCTTCACTGAACTGTTACGTACATAACGCAGATCAGTTTCTTGTGTTGAATTGCCCATGAAATACATTTGCAAGAATTTATAGTCCCATCTGACATCGGCAACAGCGAGCCTGCTTGGTGATATATTTGGCCTTGTATCTGTAAATTAAAAATACAGCTTTTTTGCTTTTGTTACAAAAATTATAAAACAAAATAAACAAAACAATACAGGGGATAAGTCTGCTTGAAAGTTGGCATGAAATTATACCAAACTACATTGTCATTTGGAAGCAGTTATATTTTTGTATCTTTGTAAGGAAATTGTGTTGAATCCGTTCCTGTTCCTGAAACCAATGAGTGGCGGAACCGATGGTACTATTTTCACTTTGCCATTTGCACAACACAATCCAGTAGGTTATTTTTTGTATTTCAATGCCTTACAATATGGGCAAACTGAGTTCATAGATCCGATAACAACGCATTGCTAGGCACTGTAGTCTGAAACATCGTAACTGAAAGCAGCTCGTTTCAAACCTGCAAGATTATTAGCTGAATCATGTGTTTGTGATATCCTAGTCCTTTCAATCTCATTGCACTCTTTATGTTGCTGTGCAGTTCGACTAGACCGAAGATTACCTTACTTTATAGCATTTCGAGTTCTTGGACCCAAATTGCTCCACCCGCGTCTTATAGGCGGCATTAATCTTGAACTGAGTATAAACATATAAAATAAACCAACCAACCAGAGATAAATATAGGAACTTTGTCGATTGAGAAGTGTAGATTTAAAAACAACCAAGAAAATAACACGCACAAATTGAGAGCTCTCAGTCAAACTTTACATCGTAGAAAAAGAAAGTGTCAAAATTAGAATGCATTCAAGTAGTTTATATTAACTTTAAGGTTACGCTTATAAATTATAAGTTACTAACTAAATTTTAACTGTGTTTTCTTCATATTGTGATTTGGTTCTCTTTTGTTTTATTTGAATAAAACGAAACAGTAAGTAAAGGAATCAAGGTCAATTTTAGCGGAGAGTGATTCACTTAATCGATTCATTGCTCAAATCGATCTTCGATTAATCTATCTCACAACGCTACCCTAGAATTCACATCTAGGAACGATTTGAATGGAAAAAAGATAAATGCTGTTTTATGTTTTTCCGTGTAATTTTTCCAAATATTCTCTTCATAAGAATCTTCCTCGGACGCCTTATCAATTTCAAACATATAAAATTGCACTAATTGACAAAGAGATGTGATTAAGTTCCATAAAAAACGCGTGTAGAGAAAACTATGTGAATGTAATATGGTGCATTTCAATTTTGATCATAGGAAAGTGGATGAGTATTATGTTGAAGGCCGAGTAGAGAAGGATATGTGAATGTATTAGGTAACAGAAAAATTATCAGAGAAAACCACTTGAATGTAATACGTTGCAAAGTAAACTGGATCACATAAAGACCTCATGAAAAAAACGCTTAAATGTGCCAATTTTAATGGTGATCTGTCAACCGTGTTGAGTTTATCAACTTCATACATACCAACATCCATGTAATTGTATGTTGAGTGAGTAGAGAAAAATATGTGAATATCTCACGGAAAATAAACGTGAGAAGAGAAACCCATATGAATGTAATACGTTGCATTTCTATCTCAATCATAGAAAAGTGGATGCGTATTATGTTGAAGGATATGTGAATGTGTTACGTAGCAGAAAAGTTATCAGAGAAAGCTATGTCAATGTAATGCGTTGCAAAGTAAAATGGATCACATAAAAGCCTCCATGAAGAAACAGTATGTAATACGTTGCATTTCTATTTCAATCATAGAAAAGTGGATGAGTATTATATTGAAGGGCGAGTAGAGAAGGATATGTGAATGTGAAAGTTTGAAAATAAAGGTTCCGCAAAATAAAATATTAAAGGGACAGAAAGTGTTCTATCACGGTATGGTGCTGGCTGGGAAATGTAATTCTCATTTAGGTATAACTTCTTAGCAGAGAGGATTTGTAAACAACATTTATTAGTTTGGCGAGGCAGGGGATAGTGCTTAATGCTTAAAATTGTTAAATTGGGTGTTTCACGCATGTTTTAGAACAAAGACGAATTCGGCAGAGATGGTCAGTAATCAAATGAAATAACAAAAGTAAAACTGCTAAGAAGCAGTGTTCCAGTTCATGCACTTATCTTTCTTAAAACATTTGTTTACCTCTTGTTATTTATTCATTTATTCACTTATTTATTCATTCATTCATTCACTCATTCGTTCGTTCATTCATTCATTTATTATTTACTGTTTTGTTCCAAACAAATTTAAGCAAGCTTTGCTACCAGTAAAATTCTTACCTCAAAGTTGTAGCAAAGTGACAATATACTTTTTGTTCTTGAGTAAATTCTTTAGCTATGTAAATTCGCTAATCAGCAATCAGGCTGCCTAAATAGGTAGGGATGACCTAAATCTAAGTATGGTGAGAAAACAGTAGATCCTGAAGCTAGGACAGGTCTCAAAACCTGAATGTGTTGACCCAAAGTTTCTGAAAGTAAACTAAATTGGACGAAGCAGGATACGTGAGAGAAGTGAGTGCACATTTTTCAAGTTATTAAGTACTTTAAGAGCACCTCTCTAGCATGTGACCCCTAAGTCGTGAAGGCTCCAAAAGCATGGATTCAATTTTCTCCAGCGACGGTATACGTATTTTCTATGCTATAACAAAATTAATTACATTGATTTAGTACACTCTTCCAGGAGAGATGTTCTACTAATGAGTTTCTAATACAGGGGTTTCCGATTGCTATGTTAGATTAGACTCTCTTTACAACAAATTGTTTGTGTGAGCTCACTGCAAATGACAGAGTTTTCTCCTTAGGGATCAACACAGAATGAGAAGCCAGAAATTAATCATAATAATAACAGTGGATTAGATGCACCTCTAATTTGCTTCTACGTGCTTCATGACAGCGAGGACGGCTGCAAGTTATGCGTATGTAAGATACTTACCTTCAGTTCAGAAAGTAACTCAGAAAACAAAGGCCCATACGACTTTATAAGAAAGATTAACGACAAACCATTTATGCGTATAACAATAACGCGATAGTTAATAGTCTCAACAGCACAGTCTTTGAGGCCACTTAAAAAGATAAGGTTTACAACTGTTGGATACGTTGAATATGTGTTATACACGTTTAACATGCCTCTGTCTTTAATGATAAAATTATGTTTGTCATCTCCTTAATTAATCAATTATTGACAATCTTACATATTTGCACATATAGCACAGGAGAATGTTTTGTAAATGAGTGAGTTGGAGTTATAGTCTGATGAGAACAAGTTCAGTTACAGTTCCATCAACCTCAAGAGAACAATCATAACAAATAGTGAGGAATTTTTCTTCATGAGGAATTACTTATATTTTCCATAACTACGTTTCAGAAAGTAACGCAAACTTTCAATTTCTAAAGATGCCGAGGATTTCTAGGATGAGCATTCACTAATAAGAAAAAGTTTTTTTTTTTCGGATTAATAGTGTTACAATGCTCCAACTATGAGCAGAGTTTAGTAGGGCCATTACCGTAGGAGGTAGAGACAATGAGAGATACGCATTAGAGAGGTCTTGAGTTCCATTACTGACCATGGTTTTGGCTGGGTGGTGGAGTGGCGCTCTGGTATCGGTGAATTCCCCCTCCGGGTGCTCAATGAGGACCCCTGGTGGTCCGGGACTTGTGGGCTCTGCACGGTTTCAGGGTCCCTCTGTGGTATGCTCGTACCTTTACCCTTACTTTCAACACTTTTACAAACATCATAGGTGTACCTACAGACTTGTGTTTACTAAACGTACCATACTTTCACCAGACTTATGTCTGTAAATGTTTCAACTAAAATTTCCAATTTGCCCTTTTCCCACGTACAATTCTATACACTCGTCACGATGACTACTGTTGCACCGTACTGTGTGTTGTGAAAAGTCTGACTCTTTTTACTCAAGTACTGTAGCTTTTATATTCACGAAAATATTTCTATGGCATCTTACATGCCCCAGCAATATGTCCTCTTTGCCCACAACGTTGTCACGTCTTTCTGAAGTCCATATTATTTTATGAGGAAAATGTGACTTTTGTTTTAAATGGAATTTGCTCATCAACGTGCCCTATTTTACAAAAGTTACAAAACTTCAACATATGCTAATTCTTACCCTCCTGTTTCAACGGCTCCCTGTAGGATCACCTCTTCTAGTGATCGCTGCTTGATCAACATCCTGGAACTAGATCCCACTTCGAACCACCATTGGAATTTTTTCTAAGTAGGACTGATATGAAAATAGTGGTTCCCGCCCTATCAAATAAATAAAAGTCACTCAGAGTGACTCTCTGACTACAACCCATGCTCTTCCTAATTCTAGAGCCCAAATTTTGAATCCTATGGATCCAATCTGTAACGCATTCTGATTTCTCTTGTCCAGCTAAAGTTAACCGCGTAGAATATAAATTGCGTCGGGCTTTTGTAAGAGACGATTGTTTTTGTGTCGATAGGACGAGTTAGCGACAGTTGGGTGCGGTACAGAAATAAGGAAATTCATTTCTGTATCTGATGCTTTAGTTCAGTCATTATACTTTATACACTTGCATGGAAAGTCACAATTGCTGATTTTTAGCGAGTGTTTTCACACAATACACAAACCATCTTCTTTCTCTCGCCTCTATCTTAGTTTAGATAAGATATTTAACTTATGTCGACGGGCCCTTAAACCCTAATCACTCACTCACTCATTCACTCACTCACTCACTCACTCACTCACTCACTCACTCACTCACTCACTCACTCACTCACTCACTCACTCACTCACTCACTCACTCACTCACTCACTCACTCACTCACTCACTCACTCACTCACTCACTCACTCACTCACTCACTCACTCACTCACTCACTCACTCACTCACTCACTCACTCACTCACTCACTATTTAACTTATCGAGGAATCACTAAAAGAATGAATCCTTGGTCCGGGAGTATCTAAAACACTTAATAATCCTTTTAGTATAGCGGCACATAAATTCCGCGTCTACATTCGCTGAAGTCGTCAGACCAAGAGAGAACTCAACATCCCCGCGCTACTAGGGTACTGCGTTCATATAACATTACACTTTGTTGCGCTTGCTTGTGACGTCATTCCGTGTTGTCATATTTTTAGAATTATCACAGTCTCAAATTCGCTTAGAGAACCATTACAATTTGTCTCTTTTAACATTTTTGACCAATTAAATATATAACACAGCTCTCAATTACATAAATACAATTAAAATATAACCTTTACAACAATAATTATCATCACTAATTGACAATCTATCCGGTTATAAAATAATAATTCTAGACAAACAGAGTCAAATATGCATTAAACTGAAGTCAAGTTCACATTTAAAGTGTTCACTATAGGGGATGCATTAACAAATATTGTCTCATATGCCCCTTGGGTTGAGGATCAACTTGTCACATAGCCTCTTAAAGCTTGAGACATAACTCAACATATCCTCTGATTATTTATTTGTTTATTATTGTTTTTAATAACCTACATAAGTGCATAAGTTTTCTCAATATTTATGATATCTTCTTTTCACATTATACACATAAAAAGCGCATTATATTAATGTTAAAAGATCGTGCATAACCCAAGTATAATATTAGCAAGTTATACAATCAAGTTGTCATAGCATAATTCCTAACACTTCACAACTTTTGGGTATACTATCATTTCCTTTTACTTACTCAACATGTATTTTTGTCTTAACCTGACGGAGCATGCCCTTTTGTCCGTAATAAAAATGATAACTGCCCATGCTTGCAATTTTGACAATTTATTCCCAAAACTGTGTTTATTTTAGAGGGCCAGGATTATTATTGCTACCAGTATGGAACAGTCATTACTACTATAACCCAGTATTGGTTTAAATCTTTATGAAGGGCTTTAATAGACTTTTATAGTACCTGCCCAACACTCCATCTTTATCATTTGTGTTGGCCGAAAACTTGTGAAATTTTATAAGATCCTCTATACAATAAATGCATCCGCCAATATAACTTCTGTGCATTTAACAGACAGAAATTTTTCATTAACACTTTTTCTCCTAGGCCTGGGTTCCACTTATGTCTGCTTCGCTTATTCATCCTCCGCTTGTTGACACTTTTCTTCATCCTGGAGAACTTCATCTTCCTTGTTAATGGTGGTAGGTATTTTTAAAAATAGTTGTTAGTTGAACTGCCAGTCATTAGTAGAGAGAAAATCCAGTGGTGGGGTTAGGCGCGTTATTTATGATGTCTTCAATTATACTGCAGTATTTATACCAGTGTTTGTGATTAGCATGGCATAGTACTTTCAGTGCAAACCGATATCTCTGAGGATACGCTCACAAGGACTTCCCTGTGGGAAGTAAGCCGAAGAATTGCACAGCTTGATGTTATGCTGCTCGAGTGTAGATCCAACTGCTTTCTTTTATGCACTGTCACATTGTGCGAAATCACTGCTTCAATATGTCCAAAATTAGGTATCTATTCTCTAAAAAGGTTTTCTTACGTAGGTATAACTTTTAATGTTTTTCACTGGGTATATCTTGATAAATTTAGTGAACACGTTGTGCATAACAAAAATATATCTGAAGTTAAATTGTCCTAAAGACATTTCTCCATGTGAGTCTATGGCCACTAATGCATTTTTTCTATCCCTTAAAATCGTTTGAGGTTCGATGTCATACCTCACATTTAAGGGTTTCGCCTTTTGTCAAAGTTCACATGCAGCTACAACCTTTCTCACCTTCTTCCTTAGATCATATATGTTAAGTAGGTTCTGCATAGTGAGGGCAGCTCTTTCACTGCTAGGTGTGCTAATTGTTTGTGGAAAAAAGTAATCACTTCATTTTCCAACACGTGTGGCACTATCATTTTCCATCTCTTTTTCATTCATCCATGCACCTTGTACAAAATGTCGTTATCTTGTGCTATCGTAGCATGTGCTTCTGCTGAAACACTGAGCATTGTTTAGTAAAACTCTTAACTTAGGGTCCGAATGTTGCAATACTGATATATTCTTCCGTTTACTATTCAGGTCTTTATTCTGTTTTACCTGAAGAGGCAATAACTTCACTTCTCTTTGTGGATAAGATATAGTTTCCGGGATATTTCTATCTACTAACTGTCTAGACAATATATTGCTGAAAATGTTTTCTCTTCCTGGAATATGCCGGACTTCAATTTGATACGATATAATCTCATGGATATAACGTGCAATTTTCTAATTGGTGAGTTTACATTTTTGTATAAATGATAAACCTACATGGTCTGGATATATTATAATTTTTCTGTTATAAACGTATTGCCGAAACTTTTGTAATGCAAAATAAATTGCCCCAATTTCTTGTTCACTGTCACATGCATTTGCCTCTATACTTGATGAGGCTTTATATGCTGTAGCAATAATGTGCCTTTCTCCTTTAGAGTCAAACTGCACTAAGATAGCCCCAAAACATCTTGTACTAGCGTTGGTATAATTGTATTCGCCTTCAGGATTAGGTGTTTCCAACAATATAGCATTTATGAAAAGTGCTTTCTTTTCATATTTTCAAAGGCTTGCTGCACTTCTTCAGACCAATTCCACTTTACATCCTTTTTAAGTAAGGCTTGGAGTGCACTAAGCTCCTTAGCGTAGTTTATCACGAATCTAGTTTCATATTGTAATATGCCCAGAAATCACCTTAACTGTTTGAAGTTCTTAGGTGGAGGGATGGCCTCGATCGCCTTTATCCTATCTTCATTAGGAGTTATGCCCTGTAGAGTAATGATGTATCCCAAGAATTCTACTATTTCAGTCAAAAACGTAGATTTGGGCAAATTTTCTCTCATTCTACTCTGGAAAAATTTCGGCAAAATGTAATTTCTCTGTTCTACGTGTTCATCAAAATCATTGTTGAAAATGAGAAAGTCATCTACGTAATGTAATGCAAAATTGTCTATGGAATCCCGAAAATTTCATATATAGCTCTTAGTAATGCACTTCCACTTGTGGATAGACCGAAGCCACATCTCTTGAAGTGATGAATTCTTCCCAAGAAACTAAACCCGGTGTAGATTCTCACACTCTTATCCAATTCTATCTGCCAGGATGAGGACACTCCTTCAATTCCCAGAAGTCCGAAATGGCCAGGTTGAGTGTACGAATTAATATTCCTCGCTTCCATAGTCATTCTTAGTGACCCATCTGCTTCATGAATCCAACATAATGGCTAGAGATGAGGAGAGTTTTAGACTTCTATTATATCGCTTTCTAACATATCGTTCATTACTTCCTATGCCTGTGACCGGATGGCGTTTGGGATGGGCGTTTGGTGTATAGGGTTGCATATCTTTTCCGTGAATTTGTGAACATATTTGTTGCACAATCCAGGTCTCGAACAAAACACACTGGTTACTATCCAGGCATTCCTTTAATTTCTCTTTTTGTGCTGAATTTGCATGCTTGATATCGATTTTCTCTTTGATTAATTGGCTTACACATTTTTCTTCTCTGATTTTCACATTGCTTTCTACCATATGTAATTCATTCGCTTTGTGTAATACTGCCTGAGGCTAATCAATATTACTTTCTCCTTCTTCCATATCTCGTTTTACTTTTACTACCACTTCTACTTTTTCACCTACTTCATCTTCTTCAACAATATCAAAATTTAAATCTTCTACAAAAAATCTTTCATTATGTAAGCTATCACAATTGTCATATTCTCTTTCTATATTTTCTTGTAATATCTCAACACTAATGACTTTAATATCCTCATGCAATCTAATCTCATTCATATGGAAGTTCAATTGTGCTTTCCAACAATATAAAACATCGTTGCCAATCAGTGGCGTAGCTAAAGTTTTGGGGCCCCCCTGCAAATAAATTTTTGGGGCTTCTACATTCTAATAAATTTAATATCTTTTCTTTTTTTAATTGATACATTCTCAATAAAATTTGTGGAAATGATAGTTATTGTTAATTTTGTTTCAACATTTCAATTATCTTTACATAATTATTTTTTATTTTCTATTATATAAAAATTATTATTTTGAAATATAAATTGAAGTTATGTTCCTGGCATGACCGGAACAACCATTAAATCGTACAATATATGCGGCGTATGACGTCATTGTGGTGCTTCTCGTGGCAAACGCAGTGTCTTTATCATTAGCTTCGGATGGTTTTGATGAAGTAGAAGGGAGTATTGTTAAGGGAGACAAGAGCCGACCGATATTGCCATGGTTACGTATAATTTTTTTCCAGATACTTCTTTGTCAACGCATTCGCGTAAGATAGTAGGAATTTTACGGTAATCTTCCGAAAAATTGTGAATTATATGATTTCGGAAATGTCAATTAGCTGGAAATGTTCAATAAAGCATTATATCATAACAACATAGTAATTGTGTCAATAAAATTGTGTAATAAAATCACTTCATAAATTCAATTTAAGTAGTTCAGTATATGCTTTATTCCGTCACCGCTACCCGAGATCAAGAAATTACTTGTCGCTCGTCGCCCAACGCGCTTTGAAACTGCACCAAATGGCTCAGCAACATAGGGCGAGATAAGACGCCAAAACTTTATACTTAATATTTAAACTGCACCAAGCTTAAAAATGGAGAGATTGAAATGTTACATATGTACTCACATGGGATAGCATGAAAGTGAAATAAACTCACCTAATGACAAGCCCTTTTTGGAACAAACAACGCCTTCAGTTTTATGAAGTCCAGCTACAGCAAACACATTGGTGCAGTTCTCCTGAGATTGGCACCCAGAAACCTTTCAACAATTTCATTCAAGTCAAGGAAACTACACGTTTCATTTTCAATACTCAGCACTGCTAAAGCACTTAACCTGGTCTTGGACATTGTGTTTCTCAGAAACGTTTTAAGTAGCTCCAATTTAGAAAATGATCTTTCTGCCGTAGCAGAAGTAACTGGCAGAGTCAAATATAATTGAAGAGCTGAGCATACATCTGGAAGACTGCTTGCAAGAAAAGTATTTTCAACAAACAAAAATCTTGCGAGGTCTTTGATTGACAACATGGTTCCCTTTTTCCAATGTCTTTCCACAAGAGCGCTTTGAGACTAATGAGTTCGTTTGAAAGATTCATAGTTAAGTCTGATTCGTATTTTCTAACCAGCTTTTCTGCTCTTTCCTGAATATTCTCATTTTCCAACTTGAAGAGATGAATGGGTTGTAAGAAAGAAAAGTAATCCTTAATATTTTGTAGACTGGTAAAACGTTTGCTTAACTGTTGAATGAAAATATCAAGAGAAGCAATGAAAGCTGTAACTTGAAAATACTTTAGTGAATCCACAATTCTGTGATCCGAAGAACGCTCATCAAAATGGTTCTTCACTTTTGGAGTGCGCTTTGAGGTTAACTTTGGTTCAATGCCCCAAGCGTTCGCTAGAACTTTAGCTTCCTCTACTAAAGTTTAAAACTTGCTGCTTAAGGTGACTAAACTGTCGCTTTAAGTTTGCAGAAGCTGAGGAGCTCTATCTAGATCAGAGTTAGGGGATTGCAGTAGTTTGGAAATTAGGTTAATATTTTCCAAAACCTTACTTTGAAATACGAGCAGCAGGACAAAATCAAAGCTTTTCATATTTTTCCTGAAGTTTGAAGCTTCTTCCCTCTCTGCGTTCTTCTTACTCTTCAAACCTATATAGGATAAATACTGTAAAATGTGTATGAAATTTTGTTTGATTGATAACAAATCAAATCTGGAAGACCATCTAGCTGGACACAGTTTCTTAAGATTAGTGCTAAGCCTGCCATGTCTATCGGCTGCAACCGTTTCATTTACTTGTTGCCATCGAACCACAGAACTACTAAAGAAAATGTAAACGCTTTGTATTTTCTAATAAAATCGTTGTAGTTCCATTATATTAATGGCAGAGTCATTTAGTACCAAATTTAAGTTATGCACCGAACAATGTATAAATTCAGCATTTGGAACCCGTGCTTTCATTTTTGCCTGCAACCCTGAGTACTGGCCGCTCATAGATGCAGCACCATCGTATCCTTGGCCTCTACACCTATCCAGTTGTATGCCTCTCTCCACTGAAGCTGCTACTATTTCTTTTTCAAAACTCTCTGTATCATGGTCGCCTATCTCAAAGAATCCTAAAAACGAGTCTTTAATTTGAATTTCGTTAATGTTTGATTTGCATCGATTTAAACGCCAATATCTTATGACAACACTAAGCTGGTCCTTTCGTGATATGTCGGGCGTTATATCTACAATAATTGAGAAGAACGACTGTTGTTTAATTTCGCTGATGATTCGCTCTAAAACGCAATCATTCAACAGTTGCATCATCTCGTTTTGAATTTGTGGGCTCAAATACGTTGTTTTACTTTTCTCATTAGAAAGATGTGCTTTCAAAAGAGGATCATATCTGGCGAGGAGGTGTGTTATTAAAAAATTGCCACTCTGCTCCGCTCTTTCACATTTATGATGGCCCCGGAAAGCAAGCTGACACTGAGTTAGTGTCCTCGCTACATCCAGTATTCTAGAAGTAATAGCTTTCATTTGTTCATGCCCTTCATCCCTAAATGTAATAATGGTTTTGCCCCGTTTACATTCTGTAGGTAATACATGCATTTAAATGTGAAGCAGCAGTTTCATGTACCTACTTTTATTTTCTTGCTTAGACCTTGACAATCATGAATCTATCCATCACGCCAAGCATTTTCTCCATCTCCGAACAACCAGCATGCTTTACAGTATACTGAATTTAAATTAGGAGAGTAGCACAACCAGAATCGTTCAATTTTCTGACCTGTTTTAGTGTAATTATAATAATAGTCACAGCTAAAAGCGTCTCTAGGGAAAGGACCCTGAGGTTTGCATGGCGGGCTATTTATAATTTTTAGCTTAATTTCATCATTCAGCTTGCCTTGGAATAATCCTCGATCGGTGCTAAAGGATATATTTTGCTGATTATTGGTAAGTTGAGAACTGCCTATTACTTATGTTAGTGGTGGTGATGGTAGTAAATCGGTGTCCATTGCTGACGGTCCGCGTTCAGACAGTAGATCTCCAGAATTTCCTCCTGATTCATTTTTAGAACTGGTTTCTTGTACACTATGAATATAAATCGCTAAATCCTTCTGTTTCGTTTTTAGAAATGGTAATGATAGCATGTCCACATTGTGTTTGTATATCACCAGGTTGTTTCCCCGTTTCATTTTCGCAATCCGCATTATTGTACAGCTATTCTGGATGGGTAGCTTGCCGCTGGAACATTGTATCTATTTTATTACCTTTTTAATTTCTTCATGTCGACAGACTGTTAATTTTCTCCTTTGATAACCACTTAAATATGACCTATTTCTCGACATTGCAGTTATAATTTAATGCAGACGTTTAAAAGTAGTCTGCATAAAGGCTATAGCTGGCAAACGGTAAAAAATATATGTTAACACAAGCACAGCTTAGTTAAACAGTACACAAATGCGATTTCATAAATACAAAATCTGATGTGTTGCACTCACGTGACTTTCTCTACTCTTGTACTAACCATTCTTACGAACTCTTATTCCTATATCTTCTTCGTATTAGATGGGATGAAAATTTGCAGAAATCTTGTAGGTGCAAGGGGAATATGAGAATACAGTAGACTTTGGGCGATAGTCATATCTTCTAAAGCTTTGAGATTTCGTCATCATTGCACGGTTAGCATATAAAAAATCTGATGTATTGCGCTCACATGACATTCTCTACTCGTGTACTAACCATTCTTACAATCTCTTATTCCTATATCTTCTTTGTGTTAGTTGGGATGAACAGTTGTACAAATTATCTTATTGCTTATTTCCCTGTAGGTACAAGGGAAATATGGGAATACAGTAGGCTTTGAGCGATAGTCCAATCTTTTAAAGCTTTGAAATGCCGTTCTGTTTGTACGCTTAATATATAAAAAATGAACAACGATGTTCCATTTCACGAAAGTTTTAAGTTTTCCGAAACTGACACAAATAACAAGGAATATCTCCGAAATGGTTCACTGTACAAAAAATATATTTATACCTTTCGAAAAATTTTCCATGTAAAGGGTAGTTTAGGGTGGGGCTATTTTTTTTCAAAATCTTCGTGTCGCATCCTTGAAAGACATTAAAGTTAAATACCAACTTTGGTTTTTAACCGACTTTTCGTTTTAGAGTTATGCTGTCAACAGACTGATAGACACACAGACTGACACACAGGCACACAGACAGACACACACACACACACGGACCTTTTTCTAAAAATGATTTTTTTTAATTTTTTTTTTTTTTTTTGATCCAGGGGGCCTCAAAACATATTTCCGGTGAAATCTCGACATAGAATTTTTGGGTGGAATACAATACCTACTTCCTTCTACTTACCAGTAGAAAAAGTAAAAATGAACAACGGTGTTCCAGTTCACGAAAGTTTTAAATTTTCCGACATTGACACAAATAACAAGGAGTGTCTCCGAAATGGTTCGCTCTACAAAAACAAAAAAATTATTCAGACATAAATTTTGTGTTTTAGCGAGATCTACATTTTTTGTTTAGTAAGAGTCTGTCTTTCTCTTGGTTTACGAGTTATTCAAAAGTCATCCAGAGTAAACAGGACTACATAGGCTATAGCCAGAAAATTCAAAATATACATTTCATTTCTCATACAAATATCTTAAGCATATGACATTTTAATCAAAATCATTAGAGCCACTTTCAAGAAAATTAAAATTTCGACAAATTTTTCATGTAAAGGATAGTTTAGGGTGGGGTTATTTTCTTCAAAATCTTCGTGTCGCATCCGTGAAAGACATTAAACTTAAATACCAACTTTGATTTTTAACCGACTTTTCTTTTTTGAGTTATGCTGTCCACAGACTGACACACACACACAGAAACACATACGGACCTTTTTCTAAAAATCTGATGTGTTATACTCACATGACTTTCTCTACTCTTGTACTTATTCCTATATCTTTCTCGTATTACTTGAGACAAACATTTACAGAAATTATCGTATTGCTTATTTCCTTGTAGGTGCAAAGGGAATATTAGAATACAATAGGCTTTGATTGATAGTAAAATCTTTTAAAGCTTTGAGATCCCGTTGTTTTTTCACCCTTAACATATAAAAGAATGAACAACGGCGTTCCATTTCAAAAAAGAACGACCCTTTAAAGGGATTTCTTTAAAATGCAATATTCTTGAATATTATGAACCTGTAAAGGCCAACAGGAATGTCTCCAAAAGAAATAATCTAGTGGGATTAGATCAGATGATCTTGCTGGCCAAGGTATTGGGCCACCTAGGCCACTCCACTGGGCCACGTCGACCGATCCAATGCCCAGGAAACTGTTGGTCCAGCCATCGGCACACTTCAATGCCGTAGTGCTGTGATGCTCCGTCTTGCTGAAAGAATGTAGGGAAGTTCCCACTCTCGTCCAAGATTAACATGATGTAATTTCATTTTGAAAAATGGAACATGTAAAGACAAATCCAGTGTCCAGGATACAACTAATTGAAATGGACTTGAAATAAAAGCAGGCCACAAGATCTCACTCCCATGGACTTTTACCTGTGGAGCCACCTGAAACCGATTGTGTACCAGAAGAAAGTTCAAGATTCGGATCATCTTAAAAAGAGAATTACTGCAGCTTACAACCAAATAACGAGAGCAATATTGACAGATGTTCGTCGGAATTGGTTGGAGCGCCTGTCACTTTTTTGGACATGGAAGGGAGACATGTGGAAAATATTCTATAACTGTAACACAACTATCCACGTTTGTATGGAGACTTGTGGCTCACCCTGTATTCTACTAGTTCTTCACATTTCCGGAGCTGACTAGCCAATGCTTACTCTATATTTTGTACACCAACTACTTCATTAAGCCTTGATTAAACTTACGTGCCTAGAGTTTACGAAAAGTGGGTTAACAGACCGTAAGGTTACTGTTTCAAGAAGAAAACTCGTGTCTCCCCACCTCTTGGTGTCAGAAGTTTACTGAAAGAAATATACATGATTTTAAAATGCGCATAACAAAGCAATCTACCATGTGATTGGTGGTCATAAAGTTCAAATTTCAAAACGTTGTAGGAAGTATGCAGCATAGTAATAACTGTAGTACACCATTGCATTAGTTACAATTTGACAGCTGACGTACTAACTTGGTTTTGTTGCAAACTCCAAATTTAAAGTGGGAGAAAAGATTGGAGTTAAATAAATCACATCAACGTTCATGAATATAATTATTACTCGGAATAAAGCTCTTGTTAAATAGTCCTTGCATATTGCCTGACAAATACATGACCTATTGCATTATGTAACATATTATGCATGAAAATCAGTGATTCTTTCCTTTTGTTACTAGCAAGATGATTGTTCTTGGTTATATACTGTATTAAAGCGTAGTTTTAAAATATTATTTGTGCATATTTATTGCAACATTTAATGTGCAATCGCAGCTAAATCGATTGCGTCTGTCATTATGGAATTGCACATCCTTTCTGACTTTTTTACCATTATCTCTTGTTGTTAAAGCTTAAATCATTAATACGCAAAGTGTTTGGTATATAGCCCACCTCCAGATTCTACGAATATTCTTAATATATATTTGTGTTCATAAACAGAATTCAGTAGAGAATTGGAACTACTACAGTATTAATGAAGGGGCTGGTAAAAAGAAAATGCGTTCACTTATCTGAGATGAGTTTCAAATACAAACGAGATCGCAGGGTAACGAATTTCCTGCAGTCAAGGCTGGGGTGGTGGTGTGATCCGTGGAGATAATACCCCGTGTGATAGGATCGAGAGCTTGAAATTAGCTGATGTCCTCATTTTGTTCTCGCAAGCCTTTGCTTTTGTTATCACCTCCCTTTATAAGAATCCTCTTGATCAATTTAAGCCTATTTGTGGAAGAAGAGGGGAAACGTGCTCGCCTGGCGAACTTTACTGAACACCACCCACTGCGCATCCACTCTGGTCATTTCAGTGGAAGCGTTTTCTGTCTCTGAAAGTAGAAATGAGCTCTTTATCCCCTGTGTGAACGTAGGGTGTTCTTTATAAGGACCGTCTTTGTAATCTCACAGAGATAATGGTGCTCAGATAGCTTGCCTGGGTTAGTAAAATTCTAGCCTATGTACCTACATGTCGTGAATTCTTCGCTACAAATTCACCGGCCTAACTACTGGTGCACAAATCAGCGTTAGGCTGTAGGTTAAAGTAGCTAACTAACAAATAATCTTGAAATCAAGCCACAGTTTTATTATTACTATTATTATTATTATTATTATTATTATTATTATTATTATTATTATTATTATTATTATTATTATTATTATTATTATTATTATTATTATTATTATTATTATTATTATTATTATTATTATTATTATTATTATTATTATTATTATTATTATTATTATTATTATTATTATTATTATTATTATTATTATTATTATTATTATTATTATTATTATTATTATTATTATTATTATTATTATTATTATTATTATTATTATTATTATTATTATTATTATTATTATTATTATTATTATTATTATTATTATTATTATTATTATTATTATTATTGTTATTGTTGTTGTTGTTGTTGTTGTGGTTAATGTTATTATTACTATGTTAATTAAACGCAGAAAACAACTGCCAGTTATGTAGATCGATGTCAAAATATGTCAATGTCAGTACAAAAAAGACACTTGCCTCTTACGCGGCGACAATGTAAGAAATTCAGAAAATTCAGTTTCGGATAAAGAAAATGAGACCGAGAAAAGAAGTATTGCTTAATATGATCGTAAAGCAGTAGAGAGCTTTATCCATCGCTCATGCTTTGGTTGTGCATTTGGTGAAACGGAACGGCAATCCTGGAACATGTTGTATAAAACATGAACAAATAAAGGCAAGATGCTGAGGAAACTTCAGATTATAATGTAGATCACAATAATAATAAACTTAACATTGCCGTAAACTGCAATAAGTAAATTCTTTAGCAATATACTATTAAGATTAATGTAATCAAAACTCAGAACTCAGAGGTCTGAATTTGGCTACTGTGTAATCTTTAAACATGATCATTAAAGGATTTATTGAAAAAAAAAAAAAAAAAAAAAAAGCTTCCAAAGTGCCCCCTATGGCAGACATACCAGAGAGGGGGCAGTGATTAGTAGGGCTCCGAAGTTCATGCCCTAAAAACACTGAAATATGCTCTTAAAAACTCGAAAATATGCCACGAAATATGCACTATTTAATTAAAACGATTTATGTCCCTTTGCAGTAGACAAGACGAGTTAGTATAAATAATAAATAAAGCTACCTTATTCCTTAGAGCTCGAAGCAGAAGTTGTCCCGCTGCTAGTATTAACTGCTAAATTGCAGTTCACAACCAACACTTTGCACAAATTTTCAACTCAAAACATCGTCTGTTGTCTCGCAAAACACTTTTGTAACGTGTAAAACCTCTCCACGTCACAAGATGTTATCGGGGCATATTTAAATGATGTTAATTGCTTCAGAGAGAGATTCAAGTCTCCTGGTGTCACAGATGGTTTTCTTTTGAGGATGTCTCGAATATCGCACATCTGTTTATGACCAGAATTTTTTTAAATTACATAATTCAGTTTCTCTTTCACTTTTTGTCCTATGCTACCAGGAACCGGACTTAGATCACATATTGTTTTTTCAAGACAGTAAGTAATTCATGCAAAGGAGATCCTATAATGCCGTTATGGCTGTTGGTAAGAAAAAAAATTGGGCAGATAAGAAACTAAGATCCTCTTTTAACCCAGTGCCTGATAGAATATTTTGAAGAGTTTCTATTGATGAAACATCTTTCGAGTTCAATGAATTAACAACCTCTTTGACTATTTCTATGTGCTGAGTATAATATAAAACTGCATCGACCCATGTTCCCCATCGAGTTAACACTGGTGCAGGAGGAAGTCGGATATTAGGTGCCTCTTGATCTAAACAACTTAACTCTTTTAGGAGATTTGACAAAAATTCTCTTTGTACTGGACACAAATCTGTCTTCGAACAGGAAAGAATCACGTATTGTCTCAGAAATACGATGAAGAGCGTGTGCCAAACAAGTGATAGGAATTAAGTTAGGAAAAATACCTTTCAGGGTTTGTCCTGATTTTACCATATAAGGACCTGCATCAGTAACAAATAAAAGTAACCGGTCGTATTTGATTCAACATGACCATAGTAATTTCAAAGAGTCCATCACAAACTGGGTTACTGTTACATTGTCAGTGGCCGACAATTCGCACACATTAAGAAGATAAGCTGTAGTCTTTTGTTCATTATTTAAAGCACCCACGATTGTATTCGCAATAGAATGGCGCTCAGAATCGGGTTCCATCAACAGCACAACCACACAAGGGAATAACAGCAACTAAAAATGCTTGACACAACTCATAGACAAATTCAGTAACCCTATATCCTAAACACTCTACTAGCTGTTTTTGAACAGGTTCTTTCTTTGCGAGTTTTCTGATTAAATTCTCCTTATCTTTTGCTGTGTTTATGCGCTGAACTATTTGAAATCTTTTCTCACTACCTATATTTTTCTCACACCTCCACAACACAGTACCCTATTATCTGTAGATATTAAATCACCCGAAAACTCGTTCTGTAAATTAAATAATCTAACACTCGAATTTTATTTTATTTTTGACATTTGACGAGTTTTTTAACGTTTTATACGCCTAATTTAATTTGGTGGGAACCAGTTCTGTTACGTTTGAAGACCACAACACAACTACTGGTGGGCAGGCAAGCGTTGCTATAATCGTGCTGCTCAAAACGTTGACCTGCACTTTATCTTTGCTACTATAAACCTCTCAGATAACGCACTGATTATTTTCTACGAACATACATATAATACAAGGATGGAAACAGGGTGCTCACTGCATGACAACATGACTCAGAATTAGTTCTCGCCACCTCGGGAGTTGCATCATCATGTACAATATTAGCAATGTGAAAAATATTATACAGATGGAAAAAATAAAAAAACTATAAAAATAATTAAAATATGCAATATAGGGGCTATAATATTGAAATCTTCGTGAGTTGTATCATCATGTGCAATATTACCAATATGAAAAATATTATCCCGATGGAAAACAATAATAAAAAACCATAAAATCATTAAAATATGCAATATAGGGGCCATAATAGTAAAATAATATGCATTTATCAAAAATCAAGAAAATATGCAATTATATGCACCATAAAATCATGTCCAAATAACTGAAAATTCCATAATTCGTGCACATAATGTAAGAGCATACATTTTTTACCCCTATAAAGAAGATGCAAATGCATGAACTTCCTAGCCCTAGTGATTAGTCATATCTTACAAAGAAGCATGTTCGGTGGAAGAGAATAAAAGCTAAGGTCGAATTCTGTACCATGTGTTGCTACCTGCGCGCTTGTTTGTGTATGTGTGTGTGCGTGTGTGTGTGTGTGTGTGTGTGTGTGTGTGTGTGTGTGTGTGTGTTCAGCTCGTCTCCATGTCTGAAACTCACACAAACTTAAATTTTGCTATATGTAAATACACCTTTTCAAGTATATAAGAAGTGTTTCCAAGATATGTTTTTTTTTTTTTTTTTTTTTTTTTTTTTTTTTTTTTTTTTTTTTTTTAGTTTAAATTAATAAAAATTAATAAAACCTTTCACAAATAGCATTCGGTATTTCAGGTCAGATTCTAGAGGCCCAAGTTCAAATCTTGGTTAAGGCAAGCAAACCGGATAATGTGTTTTTCTGGGGTCTTTTCCTATCCTGAATATACCACTGTCGGATAACTTTAAGCTGTATGGATCCCGGGCTCACTTGAGTATCATCACATTTCACTCATTCCTCGTCCCGTATGACTACACCTATTAATATATGTAATAATAGTACACAATAATTGGCCCTTTCCCGGCCGGCCAAGGTACCGCTGACCGCTGCGTCGCCCAGCTCTGCCCTCCAAGTTATTGTTAGTGAAATGCAGTGGTGGGTTGTGGGACATGGTCAGCGGCCTGGTCCCACTCGTCCGGTTAATTATACAATACAATATAGGACTATCATGTATATGTAATATATACTACATAGAATTATTATATATACAGGATGAGTAAGAATGACACCGAAAATTTTTCAAGGTTGACTCAGGAGTTATAATTGAGTGTGTTCTTATCGGGAATGTTTGTTCGTAAACATCTTGTTATCGAACTAGAGGGCATTTTTGAGATACCACGTCGGTTTAGATGAGATTTCTCCGAACGGGTTGCGGTTTTACTACAAGGCATGCGGAAGTTTAAAATAAGAGTAAACCTATATATAGGTTTATATATAGTTTTAAAAATACAACAATACAAAACTCTCCTTTAATTCTTGATTTAATTATATGGCATTAAATCAAGGAGCTCTGAAGTTGGTGATACCTTTTAACCGACCTCAATAGGTGTTATTGTCAATAACATGCTAATCCTTATGGGTCAAATTTTCTCCATTATTAATAGGCTTCAAACATAGTTAAAATATGGACGAACCATGAATTGAACAACTGCATAAATGTTTATAAGGGATGGTCAAAATGCCATCATTGGGTTTTGGAGCATAGTTGATGGCATCAGGGTAACTATTGCAGAGTTCTTTAAAACATACTTGGCATGTCACAAAAATGCTACAAAACTCCTGACCATTAGTTCCTCTTCACTATTAACTGGCGTTTCGCACACAAGAATCTGAACATCCCCCAAAATAAAAAAGTCAAGGGGGTTATGTCTGGTGAACGTATTGGCTATGATATTGGTGCTCCTCTACCGATCTAGCGATCAGGGTACGTTAGACTTAGGAAATCAATGTACAGACATCAAGGGGATAATGCTCAGGTGGGGTATTCCTAAAGAAGAATGTTTCGGAAGTCCTGGCTATGTATGTTGTAAAAACTGTAACTATATGTGTCCCGTCAAATGTGGAAGCAGTAAATAGGGCCCTATGCGTATGTCATTCACAATGACAACTCAAATGTTCCCAGAAAACCGGCGTTAGTGATTTGTAATTTTAATAGCTGTTGGGTGTTCCTGTGCCGAAATGTGACTGCTACGTGTGTTAAACATACCTTCTCGTGTAAAAACCTTCTTGTCCGCCGTCAATATGGTTGTAGGAAATCTTGGTTGATCAATACGTTTATGAAGTTGGACAAACTGTAGTCGGGGTGGAAAGTCATCTGGCCCAGTGCTTAAACGCTGGTGAGATGATACGGATGTAGTTGCTGTTCACCCGGAATTGTAGTAACCCATGACTGGTCTGTATGCATATAATGCGCTATTGCTCTTGTGCTAATTCACAGAGAATTATGGACCCGGCCAAAATTTCCTCTTCTAGAGCCATTTTTTTGTACTCTCAAGCGATGCGCTTGCATTTGAAGGTTCCCCTTTCTCACATTCATTGATATACGGCAGTAAAAAAGGTATTGTGATGCAGCAAATGTATCCTTGGGAAAAGCTTAGCATAAAGATCTCATGCGATTTTCCCAGAGTAGTACCATAAACGGGCTGACCCCATAGCGCAGTTGGTAGAGCACCTGCCTGCTGAGCAAGGGGTCCCGGGTTTGATTCCCGGCACGGAGGTAGGAATGTTTCTACAGCTAGGATTATTCCTCATTCTTCCCTGAGTCTGGAAGTATAATGGCGGCGCCATGACTGAGTAGTTAGACCGCTCGCCTACCACCTAGGTGGGACCAGCATGTGGTATTCGTGGTGGACAAAGTGGCGACTGGGCGGGTTTTCTACGGGTTCTCCGGTTTCCCCCGGCATTCATTCCACCAATTACTCCATTATCGCCCTTCCAATCATCCATTTCGCCTGCATTTCATATCATCCTCTTCCTCACTATCATACCTAGTGCTTGGCTGATTACCTACTTCCAGGTGTTCACTGTGTCTGGTCCAGAGGTACCTCTGCTCCCCGACAGACGTCTGACCCTAGGCACAGGCTTGTAAGTCCTAGGGGTGTAAGTCCTACATAAGGGAGGGTAATCAGGGAAAGAAGAAAGAAGAAGCACCATAAACGTAATGCTTCTCTGCTAGTTCTGCGTAAGTAAAGTGGAACATTTTTGTAATAAGGTGTAAAATTGAAATTCCTTCAAGTGTGCGGAGCACTTTCATATATAATAATACCTGAAGCTGATAATCGGGACCACAAGGTCACCAAATGCTGCATAGTATGAAACGGAATTCCTTACCATTTAAGTACGTAAGTTGTAAGTTAATGGTCATAAACCATGTTAAAAAAAAGAAAAACATAATAAAAGCGAGAACTCCAAAATGAAAAGAAAATAATTCCCATGGCGAGGGAAGAACGTGGATCTGTGTGACAGAGTTTCATCTAATCAGATTCGGCGATTGAAGAACTTTAATGTCCTCTAACCTGATAACACGGTGTTTAGGGACATAGATTCCTGGTAAGAAAATACTCAAATACGACCACCGAAACACGCCTAAAAGCTATTCGGTGTTTCTCTGACTCACCCTGTATATATAATATTCCATCAAACTTAACAGAAACGGGTTAATGGATTATTTGCCAATCACTTTTTGTTCTACTAATGTTTTTGTTTCTGGATTAGATTAAAAATGTACCACAATCCATTATATCTATTGTATTTTGTTGTAGAAGAATGAGAGTCGAAATCGTAGCCTTTAAGAGAAGACACTGGCATTAAATTAGGCTTAAATATACAGGCAGAAGAACAAAAAGTATCTCAAACTTCAAATTACTTGTTCCACTGCAGAGTAAGGGTGGCGCTAACAGTTTTGGGGCAGATGGACAGTTGCTAAGAAAACTTTGCGGATTTTCACTGTGTATTGAGTAATCCTTGCTTACATTAGAGTTGTGTCAATATATTACGCAAAGGATCTGTGATTATCGAGCAACACAAACGAAGCATGTGAGAAATATTTGTATTTAGTTACATGAACTGTAAGATTCCGTCCGTTCCATATGAGGTTTTTGTGGAAAACGAAGGCGTAAGAGAATATTCTAGATACACACATGGTCACTTCAAGGAACCATCTATCGGTGACGAAACTTACTAAAGTAATTAATGTTTAATTCAACACAACTTTTAAAACTCTTGTAGCTGTGAATCATACATAAATAATAACCTACATCATATTTATTTAAGGTAAATTCAATTCCGTGTTCATTTTCACATGAAAGTCAGAAACTGGTATTAAAACTAGATTCTTAAACCTCAGAATCTAGCTCCTTTGTGGAATCTTCTGGAGCAAATCCCAAATAATGGGATGCACAACACAAGGTCAGTCTCAAGCTTCTTCACCCACAAGCTCGGAACAGCTCCTTCTCCAACATCTCCCCTGGATTTTAAAGGTAAACAGGAAATCAAAAGAAAAGTCAGCAACTTCCCTGTATATTAAAAAGTAAACGAGAAATGAAGAGGAAATCCAGAAAATCCGATTTTATAATAAGCCTGGAGTTCATAAACGATCTAAATACTAGGAAAACTGTCGGCGCTGAAAAGGAAAAAAAGGCAGCAATAGTAAAATCCCGGAAGTTAGAAGTTATGGGAAAACTGGTGGTGGGAAAGGTGTCCGTTTACCCCAGCGCGCTGCAGCGGTTGGGACAAACGGACGTTGTAACATGCTGAAAGTATTTTTTTTTTCCTTTTCGTGCATCATATTTCATAAGAACCACTTTTCATTGTGTTTAAATGTATGTTCAGTGCTTCTGTTAAAAATAATTCGTGGTACCGCAATAATTAGTATGATCCTCATTTTGAAAAATTTCCTTACTCTGTCAGTACCTCTATCACTAAGACGTCAATGACTGTGTTACCTAAAAAAGATACATATATTACAAAGTCTGAAAAATGGCTTATTGAATTAATTTAACTCCAAAATTTTGTGCGAACTACAACTATAAAATCTGGGGCGCAAATAGAGCAAATAAACAGTAGAAGTGTTCAGAAAGTGGTTCAGCTGTTCCCACTTGTCATCAGTCTTGTTTAATTATGCACTGAAATTCACTTTAAAATTTTGAGCTAAAACATCAAAAATATGTTTAAAAAGTTTTGGACGCACTGAGAATTTTGAAGGTGCATATGCTAGTAGATGAAGCGACTTCTAGCATGAGATAATGTATTGGATAACCTAAAGTTCTCAGTAATTTTTATTATCACTATTTGAGCAATAAACCTTACAGTCTATGCATTTTCAATTGTATTTAAAAGAAGATCAACACGTGGTTGTGCATTTTATCACTAACCCTTGCAAGGGGAGGGGGGATACTTTATGCCCATCATCTGTAGTTTTTTAAATTTTCTCCTTTAATCTTTTTATTAAAGACATTATTAAAGGTATTATCAATCACTGTTTCTACTA
Source organism: Tenodera sinensis (assembly GCA_030765045.1). Classification (NCBI taxonomy): domain Eukaryota; kingdom Metazoa; phylum Arthropoda; class Insecta; order Mantodea; family Mantidae; genus Tenodera; species Tenodera sinensis. The sequence goes on from CM060964.1 coordinate 156,331,655, forward strand.
CTGAATTGTGTACTTGTTTCAAATGCAATAATGAAAAATCAAGGTGGTCATAAAGCACTGTATAATATAATACATGTAAAAAGTGAAAAACGAATAGCTAAACAATATTAAATATTACCTTTATAAAACATGACAAGATATAATACCCAATATTAAGGTAAATTTGTTTAAAAAATTGCTGAGATATTTTGTTACCAGCGATGGTCACCTCCGTTGGTAGAATAAGCTCTGTAATAAGGATTGGCATAATATATAATGTAATTCGTGTAAAAATAAAAAGTAATAGTTAAACAGTGTTAAATATTACCTTTATAAACATGACAATACATAATACCCCATTTAAAATAAATTTGTTTTAAAACCTGCTCAGGCATTTTGTTATTAGTGGTGGTCACGAAGTACCCTTCCCTCTTGGTAATCTAAGTTATAAAATAAGGGTTGGTAATGTTACGGTTAACACCTACTGCTAAATTATGGGATGATGTTTAACCAGAGCCTTAACCTCAAAAACGAAGATGAAATTTATATTTTTGGAATAAAATGCAAATTCGAAAGAAGGACTAAAAAGGACACCATTTATTTTTGACGCAAATTAGACAAATAGATGGGGCTTGAAGGAATCTTAAATCTAGGATTTTAGTTTGAATCTAGTGTGATTGTAAACAAGTAACGGAGGCGCGATAGTTATCAGATGGTGGTTATCACTACTTCTGAAATAAATAATCACCCTTAATCAAGCCGCAATTGGTTGATTTTCAAGGCGTTAAACTTCATTAATTCCTTAAGAGTGTAATCTTAAGTTGCCTTTATCCATTAGTTTATAAACATCATCAAACAGAAGAGGTATAAAATCTTCACTTTCCAGTAGTTCATTTGAGCTTTGGTGTATCTACAAACTGAAGCCATTCTAAACTCACAACTTCCTCTCGGTATTATTTCCGTATTTCGCTGTATACTCTAAGAATGAATAAAACAAGCATAAAACATCACAGTTACTTACATGAAAAATATAAAAAGTTTATTCTAGCATGATACGAAGGCAATGCCGTTGAGAACTACTGGTAAAACTCTTAGGTTTAAAAATGAGAAAACCAATGCTATGCTGCGAAACTGTCATATAACACTTTTGACTTTCTAATCTTCAAGTGAATGAGAGGGGGACTATGCAACAAGAGAGTTCGAAAATTTAAACAACGTGAAGTTAACAAACCATCAACACAGTCATTGATTCTAATATTTAACTATAAAACGATTGGAAGGCATTTTTGCCGTCCGATATGATATATACTAAACACCAAAATCAACTAAATCTGAATAGTTTACAACTGTCACGGGGAATTTGTTTGCAGTGCAACAATGCATGGTATACAGTTTTCCCTATTCATTGTTTCTGCAAACAGTTACCTGAAGTTTATGAAATAAATGACTTTTGTGGTCTCGAAAACGGTTCAAAAATTTACTTCCAGCTGAAAGTGCCAAAAGTATAAGTCTCCTATAAATATTTAAAAAACTACTGAAAGCCTAAACAAGCCTCAGACTATGGCGTCCAGTCACATGAGGAAAGCTTTGAGGAAAAGTATACACGCTGGGCAAAATCTCCCTCAAAAGGTACGTCGTGTACTTTTGTAATCGGGAAGCCACTTTATGGGTAGAAAACTATATTGGTAGCAAGTACTTAAAATGAGGCATAAAAGCTGTTTCGTACTCACCATTCCGCAAAAATTAAATTCAAATGCTACAGAGACACTGAAAATCCTCATTTTTAAAACTCTTATCTCTATGAGGCATTACTTTGAAACTTTGTCATAATAGAGTTCAGTCAATTGAAGCCGAAAAACTCAGAGAATCAAATCACTAGGCATATGAGTTCACTGACCACACTAGAAGGATTGGCCATTGTCTCAAAACATTAAAGTAGGATGCGACGTCAGTAAAGCTGTCTGGTTTGAGAAACACAAGGCACAGGGTGTAAGTGGCAAAGAACAACATATATAATTACTCATGGCTCATACATGATCAGTCACTGCACTTTGTAGCGTCTAAGCATTACCATTGGAGGAAGCGTTGCCGAAAGCTCGAATTTCTTAAGATTGACACAGATGCTCCTTTGTCAAGCCATAAAAACTTCAAATCCCACAACATAAATAAAAACCTTTTGGAGATGCTATTACGCTTTTTTGTAAGCAACATATTAATCCTTTAGTTTCTAGTTATTAGTTTTATTTAACTTAATGTCTTAATATATTCATAGAATTAGAGTGCATCTGATTATTCCCGAAAGAGATTATTGATCCTATTGTTGATGAAATATTTAATGAAGTGTAAGCATCAGGATAGTCTGAATATCGTCGAATACATCATTCTTAAATAAAGGCTCAATTTAAGGAATAAAATTAATATGGTTGATGGTGACTGCTTGTGACATGTTTTCCTTGCACCTGGATATATTGCTTCACTGCAAGAAAGGACGTGTTTAATGAGGTTCTACTCGTTAAACAGACAGTTAACAATATTCTGGGCACTTGTTTATTTATTTTTCACTTCGGCTGATGTATCGTGTTTTAAGTGGAGTTATTTATGAAACAAACTCTAAAAATACCCCATTTTTGCGTCTTTATATTTTGCTTTCTTTCTTTGTTATTAGATGTAATGTTGAGGCCGCAGTCATTGCCTGCGAATACGGGAGCCGTTTTTAATTAAACGAAAACTCTGATGTGTGAGCAGAAGTTATCGACCCACCAAACAGCCGACACATTGATTCAGATAACATACATATAACTGTATGTGCACCGCCAGAGCTTAAGTGTTTATGAAAATGTATGGTACCATGTTTCCAAACGTTGCCTCCTCTGTAAATAAGACAGAAATAAACTGAGCAGGTGGTCCATACTCCCACGGTACCTGGCCCCATAATGCGGCTTTACATGTGTGATATAGGCGGTTGAAAGACATATTTGCAAGAGCTGGATCTGTAAACGGAGCAAGTGTAGGTTCCTACGCTGCTATTAGCCTAGATACGGTGTACCCAGACAAGTGGTGCTGGTGCTGCTTAACCTGTATTGTGCGCCAATCGGCAGGAAAATAAAATGCGAATTAGATAATGGTATTGGGTTACCACGTCAAACAAGTGGGCGGCGCATATACCACTGTCTTGTCACCCACCCAGCAGTAACTATGTTGTGTTGTATTGCTCAAAGTGGTGGCGTAGGATGCATAGGAATGACCACATGCTTATAAGCGTCCTTCCTGGGAGTCCTTGGCCATAATAATCCAGATATGCTCCAGCTAGTTGGTATGAGGGGCAAGTTTCATACACAGATTCCTGGTTCTCTCCCACACCAAGTCCATGACCCAAAGGAGACCAGAATAGGTATAAAGGATATGAGACGTAGCATGTATGATCCTTAGCGTCCACCGCTGCAGGATCTGCAGATGACTGCCATACAGATTTTGGCTAATGGCCCAGAATAGTCACTGATATGGAGGTAAACAGAATCGAGGATTCTTGTTGTGTGCAGTTATGAGGACCTCCACAGCCTACTAACATGTAACAGTCCTGAGTGCTGTAAGGAAGTTGGATGTGTATGTGGCAAAGAAATTCGAACACGCTACGCCGCTTTCCAGGACTGGTCTGGCTGTTGGTACCCTCAAAATGTGGCAGTAACCCAACTTTTGACGGAGTACACATAAAATGGCTCCGTATATAGCATACAGTTCTCCACTATAAATAGAATACCGAATTATGTGGTTCGATTCCATAAACAAATGCACATCTAACACCGTTTATACTCTTAGATCCATCGGTGTAGATCGAACTTCGGTCATGATAACCTGACAAAATTTCTAAAAAATAAGCGCAGCTACCACACATGGGCACCGTATATTTCCAGTATACTGTCATCCCAAGATAAATGTTGGATGACTAATGAGGGTACTGCCCATCCCCCTTGAAAACATGCTAGGCATTTCAATAACATACTCCCTAAGAAGTTACCAGAAACAGAAATCCGCCGGCCTTGGACTAGAGGAGCAATTTGTATAATGCTCGTCCACTACGGTGTTGAAAGAGGAAATGAACGTTGGGTACATATGTATACATTTAAGTCCACAAACATAATTTCCTAACAGTACCTCACCCCGATATTGCAGAGGGGTTCTGCCGTTGGTCTTCCATTCGTCGTCCTCCGTACCCTAGGGGTCAAAAGCTCGGCTCTGATTCCCGAGGTCGCGAGTTCAAACCGGCGGAACGCTATACATTTTTTTTTTTTTTTTTTGGGGGGGGGGTGCCGTAAAAATCCTCAGTATGATTTTCTTCGGAAGGGAACTAAAGCCGCTGGTCCCATGCCATATATTTACTGCATGGAAAAGAACCTCAAGCCTGAAAAAGAAGTCTTTGTGCAAACTTGTACGGTCTTTCATGTATAGAATGTGGCGCTGAGAGTCATTGCAGTTAAACAGCAGCCATAAATAATGGAGAATTAATTAATTTGTAAAGGCTCACGATTGGGATAATTGGAAAAGCTTCAGTACGGATGCCCCGATAATGGGCTGTGCATAATCTTCTCAGGACAGACGAACAAGGAAGGTCCTTTTTCAAAGCTTGATATATGCAAAATGCGTAATTGAGTTATGTAAGTTATCGGAATAATTTGAGCTTCCTGCATTATTCAATTGAGTCAGATTTTGTATATCTCCATACATGTTGTAGAGGGTAAGGAATATTAGCAGTTTTTATTTATTTATTTATTTATTTATTTATTTATTTATTTATTTATTTATTTATTTATTTATTTATTTATTTATTTATTTATTTATTTATTTATTTATTTATTTATTTATTTATTTATTTATTTATTTATTTATTTATTTATTTATTTATTTATTTATTTATTTATTTATTTATTTATTTATTTATTTATTTATTTATTTATTTATTTATTTATTTATTTATTTATTTATTTATTTATTTATTTATTTATTTATTTATTTATTTATTTATTTATTTATTTATTTATTTATTTATTTATTTATTTATTTATTTATTTATTTATTTATTTATTTATTTATTTATTTATTTATTTATTTATTTATTTATTTATTTATTTATTTATTTATTTATTTATTTATTTATTTATTTATTTATTTATTTATTTATTTATTTATTTATTTATTTATTTATTTATTTATTTATTTATTTATTTATTTATTTATTTATTTATTTATTTATTTATTTATTTATTTATTTATTTATTTATTTATTTATTTATTTATTTATTTATTTATTTATTTATTTATTTATTTATTTATTTATTTATTTATTTATTTATTTATTTACTTATTTACTTATTTACTTATTTACTTATTTACTTATTTACTTATTTACTTATTTACTTATTTACTTATTTACTTATTTACTTATTTACTTATTTACTTATTTACTTATTTACTTATTTATTTATTTATTTATTTATTTATTTATTTATTTATTTATTTATTTATTTATTTATTTATTTATTTATTTATTTATTTATTTATTTATTTATTTATTTATTTATTTATTTATTTATTTATTTATTTATTTATTTATTTATTTATTTATTTATTTATTTATTTATTTATTTATTTATTTATTTATTTATTTATTTATTTATTTATTTATTTATTTATTTATTTATTTATTTATTTATTTATTTATTTATTTATTTATTTATTTATTTATTTATTTATTTATTTATTTATTTATTTATTTATTTATTTATTTATTTATTTATTTATTTATTTATTTATTTATTTATTTATTTACTTATTTACTTATTTACTTATTTACTTATTTACTTATTTACTTATTTACTTATTTACTTATTTACTTATTTACTTATTTACTTATTTACTTATTTATTTATTTATTTATTTATTTATTTATTTATTTATTTATTTATTTATTTATTTATTTATTTATTTATTTATTTATTTATTTATTTATTTATTTATTTATTTATTTATTTATTTATTTATTTATTTATTTATTTATTTATTTATTTATTTATTTATTTATTTATTTATTTATTTATTTATTTATTTATTTATTTATTTATTTATTTATTTATTTATTTATTTATTTATTTATTTATTTATTTATTTATTTATTTATTTATTTATTTACATATTTACTTATTTATTTATTTGTTTATTTACTTATTTACTTATTTACTTATTTACTTATTTACTTATTTACTTATTTACTTATTTACTTATTTATTTATTTATTTATTTATTTATTTATTTATTTACATATTTACTTATTTATTTATTTGTTTATTTACTTATTTACTTATTTACTTATTTACTTATTTACTTATTTACTTATTTATTTATTTATTTATTTATTTATTTATTTATTTATTTATTTATTTATTTATTTATTTATTTATTTATTTATTTATTTATTTATTTATTTATTTATTTATTTATTTATTTATTTATTTATTTATTTATTTATTTATTTATTTATTTATTTATTTATTTATTTATTTATTTATTTATTTATTTATTTATTTATTTATTTATTTATTTATTTATTTATTTATTTATTTATTTATTTATTTATTTATTTATTTATTTGTTTATTTGTTTATTTATTTATTTATTTATTTATTTATTTATTTATTTATTTATTTATTTATTTATTTATTTATTTATTTATTTATTTATTTATTTATTTATTTATTTATTTATTTATTTATTTATTTATTTATTTATTTATTTATTTATTTATTTATTTATTTATTTATTTATTTATTTATTTATTTATTTATTTATTTATTTATTTATTTATTTATTTATTTATTTATTTATTTATTTATTTATTTATTTATTTATTTATTTATTTATTTATTTATTTATTTATTTATTTATTTATTTATTTATTTATTTATTTATTTATTTATTTATTTATTTATTTATTTATTTTCCCAAAACTCGATGGATGAGCTTCCTCTTAAAGCAAAAGTTGATAGATGCAATTTTAATATACCCTGGCCAGCATATTGCAACCTTAGTTCTATGAAATGCGATATTGACATTGATTGTTATTTAACTGTTGTGATTCTTGGAATTCCTACTCATTTTTGCAAGCTTTGTTACACTGCTGCATCCTTATTATTATCTGCAAACTCATTCTTGTGGATCTTCATTTTAAATTAATTTCGGCAAGTTGTGTTATCTGCGGTATATTTATTCTTAGTTAAAACATTGCACAGTGCACATGTTATGGATAATGGACGGTAGCTCAGATTGTGAAACTGCACCAGTCATAGAATGCGCAGGAGGCAGCAATTGTGAAAACAAAGAAGAGAAATTGCTCCAATCAGAAGAATATAATGGTGTTCATGCTTGTTGCTTTCTTGGAACACTTTCCCGCGTTTGATATATCTACCGAATGCGTGGACGCGGTTATTTGCCTACAGATGGAGTTTTCGGCGGAATGAAAAAGAGTTAAGGAAGAAAGAGAATATCTTCAGCCATGAGGAGTGCCATCAAATATTTCAAAATCACGGCTCTTTGAATGTTTTTAAAGAATGGGAAATTAAGATTTGAAGATAAGTGCAAAACAAACACTGAAGTTAACGCCACATTTCAAACTGAATACAAAGCAAGTAGGATCATGAGGTACATATGAGTAGAAGCTCAAAATGCAAATGCATCCTGCAGCAGGATCCGGCTTCGCTCTCAAGCTCTTAGCAAAATCAATAGGATGAGCAAAGGGATTCAAAGGGATACTCAGCATCTACCTAGGATTCTTGCAATTCCAGAAAATGCAAACGAATTTAAAAGGATGTACTAGGAGATGCTGCTCAAGTTGAAACCTTACTCATTCATATTGTTATGAGTGTGACATTGTGAGTGAATGACGTTCCATTCAATATTTTTGATATATAAATAAAATAAATATTGCTATTGTAAATGTAATGGTACTTCCTTTCTAAGTTTATATCTAAAACCTTTATAGATATTAATATCGTCACTGTACAGCACATCATGGATTATGAAAATGTGAAAATAAATAAAAAAGTTTAATGAGAAATTAGAAATATTGCTCTTGTGCTAAGGCTGGCAAAATATTGTATCTTATTTTTAAAATGAAAGTAAAGTTAAAACATCATTGACTATGCCAGCATGCCAATTTCACACTCGTGCAAAAAGGTTCATCCATCGATTTTAGGAGAAACTGAGGGTTTATAAATCTCAAAATTTCAGTTGTTAAACTATGCTAACAGTTGGTTTTTTTCATGTGTTGTAACAGTCTTAGGAAGGAAAATGAACCGTTAGTATTTGCCATACAAAACAAGTGTATCCAGCAACAGATTTTATACATTTCATTACACTAGATTGAGTTTCCTTTGCTGCTTCGTGTTTACGGCCCACGTTTCACTTGAATATAGAAGTAGATATGCGAACTGCCATTATTTTGCCCGCCTCAGTAGCGTGGTGGTTAGCGTGTCTGCCTCACGTTCAAGAGGTCGCGAGGTTTTCTCTTATCCCGAGATGACGAATATCAGGTAACTTAAAGCTCCATAGACCTTGGGCTTATTTGAGCATCATTTCACCCATTTCATTCACTCACCGTCCGATATGACACTACGTTGAAGGACGTTAATTTAAAAAAAAAAGCCATTAATTTTAAATTTTAACCTCGTGTCCTTTGGCTATCTTAGTACTCTTCTTATTCTGGCACACGTGAGATTAAAGTTATGGAGGTGAATTTTCACATCTCTTTCTTCTAATACAGTAGATGTATAAGTTTTTTTTCTGACCCTGCAATTATTACTTGGTCGTCCCCGCATAATATAACGTCCATTTCTTGTCCGTTAATTTTAAAATGTTTAATAAAACTATTCAGCTAATAGCAGATGGCACCCAATAAATCGTAAAAATAAAAAATATAGGTGGTGATAATGGGCATCCACGTTTAACTCACTGATTTATTTCTTTTTTGTGCGGAGACAGATGTTATTTATTATGTTTACATTTGCGGTTGCACTTATGAACATTTCCTTTATTGTGTGCATTAAATGTGCTGTTACTCCTTTCATTATTATTGTGTCCCATAGCGTGTTCCACTGAGCACAGTCAAAAGCTTTCTCATAATCTATAAACAGTAACTGTTTCTAATTTGCCTTCTCGTCTCCCGTCTACTAACTGTCGTAAAGTATGTGTACAGTCTGTGCAGCATCTCTCCATTATGATTTGACTTTGACTTTCGGAGATTAAGCAGTCCATTATGACATTCAGACGTCGCCCTATTATTTTGGCAAGTATTTTATCTGAAAAATACGTTTAGTCATACAGCATACGTTGAGGCGGTTCAAAAACTTGTTTGTAAGTCTCCAAGGCATATCTGACTAATTTCTGATTCATATTGTCATTGCCTTCGGATATATGATGTTTGCATTTCATAGTGGGATCGATGTCATCCACATATTTTCTAGTATTCTCGGCATTACTAATTATTGGGTTGGTTAGTAATTTTGAAACATTATTAATCCATCAATTACTCCTTAGATACATTGTTTATGGTTGGTTTACATTTCCTTGGCTATTTAGCACTCTTATAACACACTGTGTGTGTGCTATGCACATCGACTTCTATCTTAGAAATATAGTAATCCCACGAATCTGTATTCATTTTTCTTCTTTCTTTTCACTTTAATACATAGGGTTTTGCATTACTATAACCTAATCCCGTGGCACAACAGCCCATTCGGACAAAGGTCTACCGCTCGACCGCTGCGCTCCCCACCTCTTGCCACCACAGGCCCCATGAGTGAGGTGTAGTGTTGGAGGTGGGACATTTTAGCGCCCCGGTCCCTCCCAGTCGGTTATGTGGTCTTCCCGACCAGGGGCCGCTACTTCTTAATCAAATAGCTCCTCAATTGGTCCCTCAGGGACCTGACGAGACTTTCCATGTATCGTCAGTGTCACTACCTGAGGTGCCGTATGTAGAAAATGCGGACGTTAAACACAACAACAAGACCTCCAAGAGAGGGAAAAATCTGCACGCCGGCATTGCGAATCGAACCCGGGTCCTCCGCACCAGAGGCAGACTCACTACCTCTGCGCTACGGAGGCGGTCTTCGCATTACTTATATCTTCATTATTTAGTTGTAGGCACTTACTATAAGACTTTTTCTCATTCATTATTAGTTCTCTTACTTCTTCATTCCATTTTGGTAGTCTCTTTTATAACTCCTATTTATTACTTTCTCTACTACGTAAAGTAGAGGAAGTATTGTATTCCACCCAAAAATTCGATGTCGAGATTTCACCGGAAATATGTTTTGGGGCCCTCTGAATAAAAAAAGGTATTTTTGGAAAAACGTCCGTGTGTGTATGGCTGAGTGTGTGGGCAGCATAACTCAAAAACGAAAAACTGGTTAAAAACCACAGTTGGTATTTAAGGTTAATGTCTTTCGAGGATGCGACACGAAGATTTTGACGAAAATTCCTCCAAATAGAAAAAATAGAAAATTTTTCGAAACCTGTATTTTCTTAAAAATAGCTGTAACAATTTTGATTAAAATGACATGTGTTTGAGATATTTTTATGGCAAACGAAATGTATATCTTGAATTTTCTGGCTATAGCCCATGTAGTCCTACTTACTCTGGATGACTTGCATAACTGGTAAACCGTAAGAGATAGATCAAATCTTACTATACAAAAAATGTAGATCTAGCTTAGGTTACGAGAACTGCGCTAGAAAATTATGGTTATTGGACTGCCACGTTTCTGCCTACAGAATTGCATAGTATTTGCCACTCCCTAGAGATGTTGCCTTCACCATCGCTGCCGAAGCACCTTTCCCCTTTGTGGTTTACTTTTAGCTTCCCGTTCGCCTCAAAAGATGGATACCTACCTACATGTATGCACCATACTTCTCGAGAGGAGTTGTAAGTAGTGCATCCTCACATCGCCTGCAAGGTGAAACCCACGAGAGGGAGTCGTGTATACACTACAATATTACTTTAATTATTTAGGCATTTATGTAATGCAACATTATCTACCTTTTCAAAGATGTTTGAAAGTAACATTCACCTGCGCAACTACAAATCGGTCCATTGTGTGAGCTTGTCCCTTTGTTCCTGCCTCATTCAGGCGTACCTTAAATAAACAAAGTTATTGGCAGATGAGGGCCGGATAACATGTCGCAGCATCCTTTATTCCTAATCGACTTCATCTGAATTGCCAGTTACATGAAAGTTTACCTTCATCTCTATACAAGATATGTTTCCAGGTGAAGTTATCGATCGGTTAGTAGGTATAAGGTTGTCTCAAAAATTCGTTGCTCTATGTTTCAATCACTAAGAACGAACGCCTGGAACAAACCTCACCCGCAGCACACCTACAACAGAGTAGTTGCCACACTTTCTATTTTAGGGAGAAATTGCCAGGTCAAAATCGACTAAATCACTTTTGACATTCTCGATTCGTTGCTGCATCTTCCCCCTTAGACAATATAATTTTTTTGCCGGCATTGTGAGGCGGTTTTGTCCTTACGATAGTAAAACAACATAACATGTCGGAAATGTTCAGTTTGACTTTCCATAGTTTGTAAACACAAGTTCATGCTGTTCCATCCAACGTCAGTCACAAACACACACACTGACGTATCCAATAGCGAGTTTGATAGTTGACCTCTAAGTAGTAGGGGTGGTTAGGCAACGATGATAACCTGAGTGTACAGAGGCTTCAGGGCTTTCAGGTGATATAGATGGAGCATGAGAGTAAAACGAACGAACTTATGAGACAACCTTATACATCTGTCCTTTGGTTACAATTTAAAATACGCGCAACCTCCAGTGAGGGTGGTAACGCAAATCCGTTCACTACGGTACAGTAGATGTTGCAAGCTGCAACATGCCAATTTATGTCAATTTATTGTCCTCTGGACAGGAGAATCAGAAATGAAAAATTCAATGCCACAGCCGGGATTTGAACCACGAATCTTTCGCCTTACGCGCGGCTGGTCTTGACCACTGAGTTATCATGGCAACATGGCGACAAGACCACAAATTCTCCAACTGATTTGCATTTTCCTGACAGACCACAAGGAATCTCGTATTCGACACGTTTACCCAATGGCGACTTACAATCGTAAATACTTAAGTCCCAGGCTTTAAGTATTATATAGGCTGTCCCAAAATTAGACCGACAAACTTTGGGAGCTGATAGATAACATTATTTTAAATACTTTTTTTAAGGAAAGCTTTTTGCTGCAGTGCTTCGTTTAATCGTTAGACGAGTTAATGGCATAGATTACTGCCTCCCACACAGTTAAGTATTTACGGCAAAATGAACAATGCAAATTAGTATTGCACTTATCTTAATCCAAGAAACAAACACAGAACACATAAGCAAAACACAAACATTTCATTGTTTACAGTTAATCACAGCTTTACTATTCAAAGTAAATGCTCGAACGCACGCCCAGTGTGATTAATACAAGGAGTGCATCGGCACGCCCTATTCTGCTGTACTCTCCCAAAGACACCAGCCATTTCTCTGGGTTAAAAGTCTGTCGGTCTAACTTTCAATAGTAATAGATAGATGCAATTGTTGATTGCTGTGTATTTGGCTTCCTTAGCAGTGGTGACCAGCCACTCATATGACACATACGGAGAACGCACAACGGTGGACGATATTGCTCCGGTAGAGATTAGAGTATTTCTCCTCAATATGTGGAGTCGCGCCATAATTTAGGCACCTCTAACCACAAAGTTGTATTCGGACATTCTGAGCTTTTATGCCGTACTACCATCTGTCCACATTATTTGGGT